>JAMKCH010006295.1:0-175023 GCA_023653785.1 Ophioderma brevispina
ATTTGTTATACCTAGACTTCATTTTATATTTTCTACTTAAAGTCAAACAAGAATAACAAATATCACGGTTCAAATACTAAGCATAAAATAATGTAGATATGTTTCTTTAAGTCTGTGTAAACCACTTTGGATTATAGGAGGGTAACAAGCGAGAAGCAATGAAGCATTGAATATCACCGAAATAAGTGTTAGATCAAGTCGTTATTTGTGTGGAAAGGTCTACTCAGTAGCCCGCAAAAACGAGCTCATTGACTAGATATGCTCATTTATTACCGGGATGAACTGCACATCACGAGGCTGAAAGAAGAGACTAGCAAATTCATGAAAATGTAGTTGACTTCTTTTGGTGTTAACAAGCTATTCAATCGCTTCTTGTCTACTGATAAAGGTTTGTGAAGGCATATCATACTTTCGATAGGAATCTTTTATAGTACTTTAGTTTATATTTGTCTGAAGACGAATTTTGGGTACGTGTTTGCCACTCAAACAATTGATTTAAAGGTGCAGCCCACAGCCTAGGCATGCTTGTAAATTCATCTGTTTTAACCCTTGTTAGTCCTTGAGCCTGCCCTCAGACCCCGTTACACTTGCTCGTCAGAGAATTTTTGAATGTTGATTTGAGTTACACATGCATAGGACTTCCACCCTGCAAGTAGAAATTCCAAACGGCCATGTTTGAAACACATACCATGTTCAATATTTCAGGAATTCTATCAGCTGAAAGGCAAATGAGGTGTCTTTTCACTAGTCTGCCATATCTGATTCACTGGGAAGTTGTTTAAAATTTAAAACCTGTGAAAACTCTAATTATGGCCATTATTTTCCAAAATGGCTGCCCAGCCGGTTATTATGAAAAACATAAAATGCCATAAATTTGGTACCACATCAATTGCAAAGGTAAATAAGGTGTCGATTTCATTCAATTCTGACATTTTCAACCACTGGAATGTTTGAAACTTAAAAAACCTGAGTTAACCTCTAATGACGACCATTATTTTCAAAATGCTGCCGGCGGCCATCTTGAAAAATGCAAATTGTCATAATTCCGGCACTATATCAACCTGCAGGCAAATGGAATTCTCATTTTCATTAATTCTGACATTTTTATTTCCAATGGAAAGAAGTTTTAAATTTTTAAAACATGCCCAACTTTACTTTTTCACTCACCTAAATAGACGGTCTAATCCTGGAAAACTGCCATTTTTGTGGGGTCAAACTTTTTCTCACGGTTTATTTTCTAACCTCATACTCTTTCAAATAAGCTGGGGGACACCCTAAATTTTCCTAGAATCCCAGATGACGGCCAATTACAAATTGGTCCCAAAATTTACATTCTTCCATAATAGGTTATGTTTGAAATGTCTGTTTCAAATTTTCCCCCGTGGTTCTGATATCCTTGACCTATGTACTTAAAAATCCAGCTGAAGCACTACTCATGAATTTATTCAAATCCAAAAGATTGTCGTCCAAATCCAAATTAGTGGATAAAATTACTTGAATTTGAACTATACGGGCCGATTAAGTTCCCCTGTGGTTATACTTTTTTCTGGCTGGGTGTGTTATTCTGAACTTATACTCATTTTGCTTGTGAGTTACGCTACATAATATTAGTCTCAAATCAAAGATGGCACCAAAATGGGTTACCAAAATTTATTTTACTTAGTGTATAGTGGCATGGGAACTTCCCGATTACAAGTTAATTCAGTAGATTGTCCATCCTAAATATGGATCCTTCAAATTCCTAACGCATCCGTATAGGCTCTTTGAATTCCAGATGGCGGCCAAGATTCAATTGGCCGTCAAAATTACATTCATTAATATACTTAATTGAAACCGTTATTTCAAGTTGTTCTGCTATCCTTGACCTAAGTATTAAAAGCCAGTGAAGCACTTACTCATGATTTCCTCTCAAATTCAGATGGCGGCCAAAATCCAAATTAGCTAATACAATTACGTTAACTATACAGCCTATAAATTTTCCATTACAAACTTTTTTTTGGTCAGGATTTTTTTTTTATTCTGAATGTATACTGTATGTCCTGAGTTTACAGCCTACCTAATATATATTCTCAAATCCAAAATGGACGCCGCCAAAATGGGCACCACAATTATCTTAATTAGGTGTGTGGTGTAATGGAGTTCCATTACAAGTAAATTCCATAGATCTTCTCATCCTAAAGATATATCCTTCACACAACACAACACTATCGATTATAGGGTCCGTGATCCAATATTTGCGGCTTAAATCTAAATGGCTGGCAAAATACCCTAATTCCTCATCAAATTTAATTCTACCAGGTTCTTTTGCTGCAAAAATATTTTTTTGTGGAAACATGGGGTTTATTTGGCACTAGAGGAATATTTGTGTATACTATTCTGCTAAAGGTTCCTAAGCTACATATAAATCATGTCAAGTTCATTTTTGTATGTTTAGAAGCCCAATACACTTTACAAGTTATTAAGATAATTGTAGTGGCCATTTTGGTGTTGCCATCTTGGATTGAGACTAATATTAGTAGCCTGTTTTTAAGCTCAGCAATACAAGTATACGTTCAGAGTAAAACATCCATAAAAAAGTTTGAAATGGAAAAATTAATGGCAGTATAGTTCACGTCATTTTTTCGCTAATTTGGATTTTGGCCGCCATCTTTATTTGAGAATTAAATCATGAGCAGTGCTTCGCGAGCTTTAAGTACTTTGGTCAAGGATAGCAGAACAACATGAAAAAAAAAACTTGCAAAAACTAAAAACAATAAAAAAAATAAAAAAAATTCTGTAATTATTTAATTTTGACGCCAATGGAATGTTGGCCGCCACCCTTGGATTTCACGAGCCTATAACGGGATGGACGTTTCAGGGAATTTGGAGGATTTTCCCCCATCTTTTTAGAAATGGACAATCTACTGAATTAACTTGTAAGCGGAAGCTCCCAGGCACTCATACAACTAAGAAAATAATTTTGGTACCACCTTTTGGTGCATCTTTGATTTGAGACTAAATATTAGGTAGCCGGTAAACTCAGCAAATAGAGTATAAGTTAAGAATAACACATCCACCAGAAAAAGTATAAAAGGGGAACTTAATAGGGCCCATATAGTTTCAAATTAAGTAATTTTATAATCCACTAATTTTGATTTTGGCCGCCATCTTGGATTTGAGATCAAATCATGAGTAGTGCTTCAGGTGGATTTTAAGTAACATAGGTCATGGATATCAGAACCACCGGAAAAATCTGAAAATGACCATTTGCAACATACCTATATGTAATTAATGTAATTTGGTGCCATTTTTAATTTGGCCGCCATCTTGGATTCCAGGAAATTTACGGGTGTCCCCCACGCTTTATTTGAAAGAGTAATAGTTTAGGACCTAAAACCGTTGAAAAAGTTTGACCCCACAAAATGGACAGTTTTCCCTGGATAGACCTGTCTAACTCATTTTTTTATACACACAGAAGTAACAATTGGAAACATAGCCCTACATTGAACCGTATCGTCACTTTATAGTGAATTAATTGTATAGAAATGCCATATAAGTTTAAGGTTTTCTAGTCTTGGTCATAGTCGACCATATTTAAGACACGGAGGATGTTCTAACTGCTCACAAGCATTTTCTGCTATATATTGCATAATACAACACCATCTCATAGCTAGCAGAGCTCATTCTAATCCTGCACTATGCAAGTAGTATTTTCTTACATTCAAGTCCTGTGGCAACAGTGTAGTAAGTTCGGAAGAAGTGCATTGTGGGAAGTATGCACATCCTTTTCGGTCTTGGTTAGCCCTGATCAAGACTGTCTGCTAAGACCGCAAACTTGCTTTTTCCACTGTATTGTTTTTATGACATTTATTCTCAATTATTTTGAAAATTGATGTTTTTGAGGTTTGAAATCACAACTTGACGCATGTAAGCGGCTACCCTTTCTAGGAGAAAAGTAACTCCCTGGTTGTCTGTTGTGCACTGGATCCATGGGTCTACTAGTCTATGTTATAAACCATCAAACCTGTTTGGTCATGGGGCTACTCAGGGCGACAGCTCTGCCTTAGTTGAACTTATTGAACGTGCTAGCGGTTTGGTCATTTGTGGACCCCCATGTAGATCTGACATATCAGATCTGACAGCCTAATCCGGAATACCAGTAATAAATGTAGGTAGGGGATGGGCGATAACTATTAATGTTATTCTCTCAACAACGTACACTTTAAACACACAACCGAAAATTTTTGTTTTGACCAGACCCACCAAAGGAGACCCAAGTCCAATATCATTTGCGCGGGAGGTCCTAATCGGGGATTCCGGGAAAACTGCGTGTCCGCGCCAGCTTCATCTGCATTAGTCCTGTTCAGGACGTTTTCATGTTCCTTATACACTGAAAATGCAGGGGGGAAGGGCGCCTGATGTTCGATACTAGATTGATTTCTCCACAATGTTGCTTCATGAATTTCTTCAATTTTTACCGAATAATACCGCAAGAAGACATCATTTTTAATCAATTTTGTACTGCGAACTGTTTAGTTCGTAGAAAAATTTGGAGAGAATGCATTTTGAAAAATTATTTTCCCGCCATTTCAAAATCCCTAGACTGCTAGAACGTTTATTTATTCAAATTTATTCTCATTTTCCATGTATTTGGGGTCCTACCACCCTATCGACTCCACAAGGTCCGGGCACAAACATATACAAACGCACATGAAAATACCGCGCTCCATGCACACAACGTAACCCGACGTATTGACAGAACGTGGCTCATTTGAAACCACATTTTGATCAAATTTCCTTCCTTTCCCCAGACCTGATTTGCATAGTTGATCGCATGTTTTTAATTCGTTTTTATGGGTGTGATTCTTTTGCAGCAAACCGTTTTCTCACAGTTTATGACACAACTGACCTGCGGGGCAAGGTCGGATTTATTTGACATTACTAGAGAATTTGTTGTTGTGGTGTTGTGTTGGTTGAATGACGTCTTTCAGCTGCTAGGGCTATGTGCGCCAGATACAATGCGATGTACAATTCATTACGTATTCTACTTCTGTTTTTCCAAGATTTCTCCAACCTAATTTTCCTCCAAGCCATAGTCGCTGGAAATCCACGCGTCCGTAAGTGCTGGTAGAAATAACGCTGGTCAATCTAGGCATCAGGCCAATACCCATATGTCCCCGTTGGTTCACCCAGGCTGTCTCCAGCCTCGTGACCAAAGCTCGAGTCGCTGGGAACTAGACCGTCTCCAGCCTCGCCTCCTGCTCTAGTAACTGCTGGTATAACCAAGCTGTAAACCCTGCTGGGACGACGCTGGTAGGCTTATAAATTCAGAGCATTAAACCCGTGCCGGAACGACACGGGTAAGCCTGGCTATCCGTCTGGTAACACGTGGAGGTGGGGTTTGGGGCTGCCCGCGAACACATATTGTACCGGTTCTACGGGCTTTACCAGACCCTCAGAGAATGGTTGGTTGGTTGGTTGGTTGTTGGTTGATGGCCGCTTTCAGCAACATGGCTTGTGGCGCCAGTTACAATACAGTCAATAATGTTGCATTACGTATTCTATGCATTTGGTGAGACCGGTGTTACTTCATGACCGTTGGAACACCGCACGTCAAACAAAAGAAACAGTACTTTACGGAGCCACCAGCCTTTCACCTAGACTTTTCCAAGCCCATTCACCTCCAAGCTCTATAGTCGCTGGGTATTCCAAGCGTCAGTAGTGCTGGTAATAACAGAGCTGGCAATCTATGCTTCAAGGCCAATACCCATATGTTCCCCGTTAGTTCACCCATCTGTCATCCGGCCTGCATCCAAAGCTCGAGTCGCTGGGACTCCTAGACCGCTCCGGCCTCGCATCCAACTCAAGTCCGTCGGGGGGGGGGGCTGGTGAACCCAAGCTGTAAACTCGGCTGGGACGACCTGGTAGGCCTATCCATTCCGGCAATTAAACCGTGCTGGACGACCGGTAAGCCTGGGCTATCCTCTGGTACCACGTGGATGTGGGTTTTGGCTGCACCGCGAAACACATGCTGTCCGTTTTGCGGGCCTTACCAACACTCAGAGATTACACTCCAATTTAAAAACGCAGTAAACATGTATATATATGTCTATGGGTGTTAAAGGCTCATGATACGGACGTTTTTCTGTCATACTTTACAAAACGGTTGCTGCAACAGTCACCCCAGCCCTAAAACATTCCTATACGTACATTTCACAAAAACATGTGACCAACTATGACAAATCAGGTCTTGGAAAGGAAATTTGAAGCAAAATGTGGTGCGATATGAGCCAGTTCCTGTCAATACTGTCGGGTATACGTTGTGTTGCATGAGCGCGGTAATCTCGTGTTCATTTGTGTACGTTCGTACTCGACCTCGTGAGTTTGAATAGCACGTGGTAGGACCCGAAATCCATTCGAATGAGACTAGCATTTAGGGATTTTTGAAATGGCGCGAAATTGAATTTTCAAATGCATTTTTTCTCTCCAAATTTCTTCTACTAACTATAAGTTGCGACAAAATAGCTACAATTAATGTCTTCTTGCCGTATGGTAAAAATTGAAGTAATTCATCAAGCGTGTTTTTGGAGGAATAAATCAGGCCATATTATGCCGATTTAGGGATTTTTTTCATAGAGCTCCACACAGGAGCTCGGCACCTCTAAAATTCCCACTCTGAGTCTCTACACAACGGGCGTCCTTCCCCCTGGTTTTAGAAATTCCTTTTTCCATAGAGCTCTGCAAGGAGCTCGGAAACCACAATCCCAAATCTAATAACGAGCATCGGGCATCCTCACCCCCCCCCCCAAGGTGTAACGCAGCTTGACACCCCAGAATGCATCAACAAGAATATGGCTCTTTATAAGAGTGGTTACCAGCAGTCTATAGATAGCCATGGGGAGCCCCTTTCGGGGTGAGCGTGCTTCGGCAGACTACTATTCCCCAAAGTGGAGAGGGGTAGTCGAGTTACAACAACAGGTTCTCGGCGCTGCACTTCGCACGTGCAATATGCTTGGGGACTGCCGTGATACCTCCACTAAGGTGGGCCTACAGTGATCCCCGGAGGATAATACCTACAGTCAGTGGAGGTGCTGAGTAGGGTCCACGTGATGCCAATCTTCAGTACCGAAGTGCCACTATAGATGAGGATAAATAGTCGCAACACTTGTTTCATCCTGCGAAGGACCAGCTAACGGTAGGACAAAACCTTTACTTTTCAAAATCATTTTGTTTCTGGGTATTTATTATAGAGTGCTAATTTTACGTATTGCCGTTACACAGACTTGCCAAACATGTAACAGTAATTGCCGTACATTCCTGTTCTGCCAGCAGAGTACCAGGGCTATGATGTTTCAAGGTAACGGAAAGCTTTTTTTTGTCTCAGTCGCGCCCTATTACGATTCGCTCACAAGCGCGTCACCATGCAGACCGAGGTAAACCGCAGACAGCTGGAGTGGTTGTGACCCGACTACTAAATTAGCTAGCAATGATGTCAACTATGGCAATCCGTTTTTATGATTCGTGTTGCTTTCCCCATATTTGTTTGGAATTCCCGATTGGAAACTCCCGCGTTTATGGGGAAGCTCAGTGTTGTCACTTTGGCCTTATCCCTAGATAAGGAGTGTTTCCCCAATAACGTCCGTTAACTAGGGATAACATTCGTTAACTGAAGATAACAAAGCTGAACCGCAATACGGGCCTAATCTTGGGTTAACAAAGCTGAACCCAATAACGAATCGTTATCTGGGGTAACAAGCTTAATCTTCGGGAATCCAAATCTGAACCCAAAAAAGAGAGGGAAGCGGGGGAGTCAGGGAGCAGGGAATAGAATCCCTACACTTTCGTTTCTCTGGGTTAACAAAATCGAACCCCAAATAACGATCCTTATCTTGAGTTAACAAAGCTTATCCTTGAGATAGCAGCGCTGAACCCTAAATAACGGACGTTATCTTGGGTTAACAAAGCTTAACCCCCAATAACGATCCGTTAACTTCAAGATAACAAAGCTGAACCCCAAATAACGATCTGTTAACTTAAGATAACAAAGTGAACCCCAAATAAAACGGCTTATCTTGGGTAACAAAGCTGAACCCAAATAACGATCGTTTTCTGGTTTAAACCAACGCTTATCTAGGAATAACAAATCTAAACACTAAATAACGGTCGTTATCTGGGGTTAACAAAGCCTGAACCCCAAATAACGATCTGTTAACCTAAGAAAAAATGTGAACCCCAAATAACGATCTTTAAACTAAGAAACCAAAGCTGAACCACCAATAACGATCCGAATCAAGATAACAAAGCTGTGCCCCAAATAACCGGCCTTATCTTGGGTGTTAACAAAGCTGAACCCCAAATATACGATCTGTATCGGGGTTAACAAAAACTATCTAGGAATAACAAATATGAACCCTAAATAACGGTCGTTATTTCTTGGGTTAACAAAATCGAACCCCAAATACGCCTTATCTGAGTTAACAAAGCTTATCTAGGATAACAAATCTGGACCCTAATAACGGTCGTTATATTGGGTGAACCCAAGCTGAACCCCAGTAAACGATTGTTAACTAAGATAACAAATCTGAAACCCAAATACCGATATGGAAGCTCAAGTGTGTCACTTTCGCACTATCCCTAGATAAGGGAGTGTTATCCCCAAATAACGATCCGTTAACGAGGAGATAACTTCGTTAACTTGAGATAACAAGCTGAACCCCAAATACGGGCCTTATCTTGGTTAACAAAGCTGAACCCCAATAACGATCGCTAATCTGGGTTAACAAAGCTTAGTCTTGGGATAAAATCTACCCCTAAATAACGGTCGTTATCTTGGGGTAAACAAAGATGAACCCCAAATAACGATCCGTAACTCAAGATAACAAAGATGAACCCCAAATAACGGATCCGTAACTTAAGATAACAAAGCTGAACCCCAAATAAACAGGGCCTTATCTTGGTTAACAAAAGCTGACACCCAAATAACGATCGTTATTTGGGGTTCAGGGTTGTTAACCCCAGATAACAACTGTTAACCTACGATAAGTTTGGTTAACCCCAGATAACGATGGTTATTTAGGGGTTAAGGTTTGTTAAACCCAAAATAACGACACATAAGGATGGTTAACCCCAGATAACGCTCGTTATTTAGATGTTAAGCTTGTTATCTTGATAAGGATTGTTAAACCCAGATAAGGACCGTTATTTTGGTCAGCTTTGTGAACCCCAAATAACGAACTGTTAACCTAAGGAGAAGGTTTGTTAACCCAGATAACGATCGTTATTTAGAGTTAAGCTGTTTTATATCCAGATAAGGATGTTAACTCAAGATATGGCGCGTTATTCGGGGTTCAGCGTTGTTATTCCAAGTAACGAATCGTTAACCCAGATAAGGTTTCCTTTCCTGGGTACGATCGTTATCTAGGGATAAGGCGAAAGTGACCACACGTGAGCTTCCATAGGCGTTCATAAATTATTGATTTGGCTCCAGCTTAGTCGAGTCTTCGTCCAGCCTGTCTTCGTCCGATACGCGTAAGAGCGCCTGCTATCGTTGTCTTTGGAATAAACTAGCTCTCGTCAGCCGGATGGTTGATGTCTGTTTGAATCACTGTTGCTGTTAGGATGGCAGTCCTACCCCCCCCCAAAACAAACACACACACACACACAACATACTGGCTTGAATCCGTTGACTCACGATAGTCGCCATAGGGAGAAAGTGACAAATATACAATTTGAATGGGAGGTTTGTGTACACCGAGCCGAATCTGTAAAATCAAGTACAGTCTATTTTAACCACGATCGTTCCGTGTTGTTTTATCGCAGTATGTGCAAAAGGCTTATTTCCAAGCGATCATAACATAACGGACCACCTGATAGATTATGTATGCGATAACCGCGTTACCGTTCATGTCTAAATTCTAAACGGGATAAATTCCAAATTGGCTCAATAAACGGAGTGCTAACGGAATTAGAAAACCCGAATAGGCCGTGTCAGATATGGTCAGACCGACATGGGTCACAAAATAACCAAACCGAGTGGAAGCATGGAAATAGGCCAGGTAAATGAAGACCTCAAATTAGGTGTTAATAGAGTGAATTCTCGCCATTATTTAGTTTTAGGGAAGGCAAAAATGCTCCAATCCTTGTATGATTTCTGCCTATGAATGTGACATTATATTTGTATCAGAATCAATGAATGGAGTTGAGAGCGCTGTGAACAAGGCTAGACTTTGGTTTAATAATTACATAGGTGTGCGATTATCGTTAGAAACCAATAAAATCATTGAATGCTTAAAGGGGGATGGCCCATTTAAGTATATGAGTTGTCATCTTAAAGTTGGCCGTCACCCCAAAAAACTCCATCTGGTAAAGTTTCGCGCCGATCATTCAATCCGTTTGAGGCGAGAGCTAAAACGTGATGGTATCCCCATAGAGTTCACTGTTAGAAATTTCCGTAAATTAAGAAATAGATTTTCGTAAATTTACGGAAAAAAGCTGTTTTTAGAAAACAATAAAAATATAAAAAAAAAAACATACAAAATGGTAATTTACTGAAATATTTCAAAAATTTCTGGCAGCAATATTTCCGTAATTTTAAATTCCGGAAAAATTCTGCTTAAAATACACATTTATTTCCATAATATGAGACAAATTTCTGTAAAATTACTGTCAAAGTTCGTTCATTGACAGAAAATCTGTAAATTTACCCTTAAAAAGTATGGAAATTCTGCTGTGTACTGTATTCTAAGTGTACTGTGTAAAATTAATATTCTTTCTCCCCCAACACCTGCTTCACCTGCTCTCTCGCCCCACCCCACTCCCTCCCTACCTCCCACCCCTCACCCCATTTTTATGCTACTTGTACTCCACCTATCCATCTTCTAATCCCCTCGCCCCTACAACACACCTCCCCGTAATGTTCCCTCCTCTCACCACTCTAGCTTATCCCCCGCATCCCTCTCTTTTGTTACACTCTACTACGCTCGCTCATCAACGCCCTCCCCTCTCCGCCCTGCCTCTCACCATCTCCTTCCTACCATTTTCCGTTTTTAATGCCCGCTGCCCCCCATTTCCCCTTCC
Source organism: Ophioderma brevispina (assembly GCA_023653785.1). Lineage (NCBI taxonomy): Eukaryota > Metazoa > Echinodermata > Ophiuroidea > Amphilepidida > Ophiodermatidae > Ophioderma > Ophioderma brevispina. The sequence goes on from JAMKCH010006295.1 coordinate 11,056, forward strand.
TTTCTCTCCTTTTTCTCCCATCTCTACACTGTTTAGTTTTTTACTTACCGTTCCTCTTCTCATCCTCCTCCCCCCATATTTCTCTTTGGCTCGACCAAAATAGGTATTTTCGGCTTTAATTACACTCAAAACCAAACCCTTTGGCTCTAAAGATTTCACAGGGTTAAATGAGAAAAATTCTGATACAAAATGGTTGACCTTCCGGTAAAATCTGGGGCTTCTGGGGGGGGGGGACGAGGCTATTAGCGGATCGGGCATGGATGTGCTTTAAACGAGACACTGGCACATTGAAAATAGGCGCCATAAAGTTTTTGTCCACAATGATATTTTTTCATAAGGTAAAGCTTGGATATACATTAGCCCGCACCTGAAATGATTAATACCCCAAATCAGAGTCTTACAAAACGATTTATAATAAAAAGACGCTGCGACATTATTCAGCAGGACACAACGGAAATGGCATTTAACACAACGAAACACAAACGGCCTCAGTCGATTCCCCACGGCTCAACCCATGCATCCTGTATGTTTGACTGGACTGTGACCTCGGTGCGTTTTTTAATGAGACGAGCACGAGGTCGTTATATTTAGGTAATGGCCAAATGGTTGTTTAAAGTTACGCCAAACTTAAAGTTAGCCTACAAAATAACCTGCATGTCTTGCTCTTATTAAGGTCGGCTATCTGCTTTGGGCATATTTTATGCGTAATAATTAATCTTCAAGGCCTAGACGCGCATCATTTGGGGGCAAATTGAAGAAATTCATATTTTGCTGAAAAGTGCCAGTGCTGCTTTAATTTGAGATAAAAAAAATATTTTGGTTTTCAGATGGCCTGCTTGCATTGTCTTTAATTTTAAAAAATAAGATTCCAAAAAACCAATTAAGAGAAGCCGAAAATTGACTGGGGAGATTACCATTTTTAATAAACCATTGATCTAAGATGATGATGTGACATATGACGTCACTTGTTGAATTCAGGGCGCCCCTTGTTGTTTTCTGGCAGGCAAAATATACAGTAGGTTCGGTGACAGACCACATAAAATTATGGTATAATATTACTGCAGAATCTTTCCCTGATCTAAATTGGTCACAAAATGACAGCTGGTAGCATTAGTAAGTATGCTTGATAAGAAAGTTGTATTATTTAAGTCCTGTTCGTTCGAAAAAAAGTTACAGCAAACAAACAGAATTTCCATGCAAAGTATAGGTGCTTTTGCTGCCCGTTTAGTTCCTCTTACACCAACAGGGGGCGCCATAAACATAAACAAATGTAACATCATCTATATGCTGACAACAAATACATCAACCGGATTACCATAACAAGTAAATGCGTATGAGTCTATACCCATTTCTTGTGAAAAACAGCACCGTGTTGTTCACAAAACACGACCTCTACATGCATAGCGGGCTGCCGCACAGTTGAATAGTCGCCTAGGGTGAAATGATGAAAACAAACAGGAAGTTGGTTTTGGCACCTCTATACAATATGCGGAAACAATGCATACAATGCTGGTGCACATATTTCCACACAGATGTGTATTGTTGGACAACGGGTAGCACTGTTTTCCCGCCATATTGTAGAGGTATAAAACCAACTTTCCTGATGTTTCAAACGACGAACCTCTGACCCGACTATCCCCTATGTAGAGAGGTCAGTGGTCACAAAAACTAGGGGGTAGACCCAATGACCTCTACACATGATAGCGGGTATGAGTCGCCGAGTGTCAACAACAGGAGTCAGTTGCTTTTCTAAAAAACCTTGGTAAATGCGGGAAACAATGCACACCTTGTAAAGGAAGTAAAATAGAACACCTGTGTGGAATATGTGCACCAGCAGGTTGTATGCATTGTTCCCGCCATTAAACCAAGGTAGAAAAACAAATTTACTGTTGTTTCAACTGTGCGGCACACCGCTATCCATGTGTAGAGGGTCAGTTGGGGAGACCCATGACTATAGTGTCCCACAGTCAAATTTGTCTTAATGTCTTATCCACGCATCATTTGTTTCAGCACTCCACCAATGGTCTGCAGATAGAGCGCTTTCACGGGAGGTCCATAGGTTAACTTGGCCAGACATGTTTACAGAACAACCCAAGCATGCAGAGAATACAAATGAGTCACCTGCAAAAATAACTGAAATGTTCAGGTGAACCAGGTGCATGTATTGTATTCTTCGCATGCTTGGATGAAAAAAAAAAAAAAAAAAAAACTACCTTGGTAATATGGCGGGAAACAATGCATACACCTTGTAAAGGAATTTTGTATAAAAATAGAACATCTGTGTGGAATATGTGCACCAGCAGGTGTATGCATTGTTTCCCGCCACATTAAACCAAGGTAGAAAGCAACTTCCTGTTGTTTCACTCGGCGACCATTCAACTGTGCAGCAGCCCGCTATCCATGTATAGAGGTCAGTGGGGAGACCTATGCTATAGTGTCCCACAGTCAATTTTGTCTATTGTCTTCTCCACGCATCATTTGTTTCAGCACTCCCAATGGTCTTGCCTATAGAGCGATTTCACGGGAGGTTAATAGGTTAACGTGGCCAGACCTGCCTCCAGAACAACCCAAGCATGCAGAGAATACAAAGGAGTCACCTGCAAAAAATAACTGAAATGTTCAGGTGAACCAGGTGCATGTATTGTATTCTTCGCATGCTTGGATGATCTAGGGCAAAAAAGTCCATTCAATATAATTTGCCTTCCGTGAAAGGGCCATCTTATATATTTACGCGCAAGCTGGACATTAAATAATGGGAACTCCAAGTTCTCTTACACCAGATGTAAGCAAGATTTCAAGTTTCAACCGGATACTCTTGGCACGAAAAGTAATCATCAAACTTTCACTCCAAAAACACATCTTCCCAGTAAACCATGAACCTCAATGGTAAATAGAAATTAGTTCATATTGCAAAGGTCTTTTTAAATGACATTCTTGGACTTGATGGTACGAGGATGCTTTGACGTGACTGAATTTGGGATTAGTTTATTTTAAACACGGATTTCTTCTAAACCTAATGGAACTAATGTCAGGGAATTTTATGATTTTGGTTAATGTCTTACGAAAATGACATTGTCAAATTCAGAATGTTTTGATGGGATCGAGCTGTTGATGTGCATGCTTTCAATTCGTTCTTTTTAAAGAATAGAAGCAGGTCATGGTGTGCATGCATTGGTCCTATGTTTGGTGATACCCCGGACTGATGTTCGATCCTAGTTAAGCCGATTGGCAATGAATAGGTGGATAAAGGTTTCCGTTGGATGTGGATATCTCCTCTTATTATAACCATAAGTGCTACCCCTACCCCTAAAAATTCGGCTAAAAACCGCTCTTATAGCGTATACAACAGAAACCTAAAAGTGGTCCTCAACAATTTTGCCCATGTGATTTTTAGTTAATATGTCCCAAAACTAATATTGATTGTCTCTATCCAAAAACACCCAAAGTATTCACTCAGTGTTTTGAGTGCAGGTAGGTTAAGAAATAGAGCACTTTTGAAGATTTGGTCTGTCCGGTGAAGATCGCTAAAAACCTGAATAGAGTTCTCAAATTGATGGATTGAGGTGGAATACCAACATCAACAATAGACCATATTCAAAAGCCAGCCATGTTGGTGGACAAGATAGACGCATTCCAGTACTACAATACATTCACCCGTCAATGATCCCTGTGCAATCACTAAACATGGATCGATTGACAGCTTAATGTATTGTAGTCCTGGAATGTATTCATCTTGTCCACCAACATGTCTGGTGTCTGGCGTCATATTGAATACGGTCTATATCGGTTGTAGTCCTTGAATACATCTTTGTACATGTTTGGATTAATATTCTTTATAGCATTCAAACCAGCTATCTGGTTGCATAATCATCAATAAATCAATCAATCAAGTTTATTTCATCTCAACATAAGAATATACATCAAAATTTAAACTGGAAATACAATATAAATATATAATTATATAATAGAAACGACATTAATGGTGAATGAGATGGGGACACTACTAAACGCGTGATGTTGTAGTGCCCGGTAAATAAAGAGGTATAAAAATAAGACAAGCAAAATTTGACAAATTAAGACGTATAATTTGAAAGCCAAGAGCATCGCTAGCATTATAAACATAATAAATTGATTTATAAGAAAAAAATAGTTAATGCAAGATGTTCTTGGGGTTACATCAGACAAAACAAGACAAACAGATATACAAACATACACACAAACTAACACACGCACACTGACAGGACGGACAACACGGACAAGACCGACAGAGGAATATTCAAGGTATTATACCAGCCAGCCAAAAGGGTGCAAGAAAAAAATATGGAAAATGGTAAATGTTGTAAAGGCTGATGAGTGTGTTTTTAAATTTGTTTTAAATAATGAGAAGGACAGAGAATTTTTAAGGTGAGTAGGCAGATCTTTCCATAATATAGGACCTTGGGAACTAGGAGTGTTCCTAGCAAAGACAGTGTTTGTTCTCTTGATGAAAAATTCATGACCATGTCTGGTGTTATAATAATGACAAGGTCTATCGATGTTAAAAAAAAAGTCACCAGGACTGAGATCAGCCGTGAGGAGATCATGGTGGAATTGGTACATGAAAGATACTAAGTGTAGTTTATAGATGTCATAAAATTTTTCAGGGTTTTAAGAGGACGAAAGAGTGGATCAGTAATGAGCAAGCCAGATCGAATAAGGCCAACGTTCTTATGATTCTTTTTGAAGTAAAAAGAGGGAGTCGAGACTGGCATGTTGGAATCGGCCATATCATTGCGCCAGAGAAGGGGCATTTTGCGTATATAATTATTATTTTATGGTTTAATAAATGTCGATGTATGAAGCTTCGCCAAATCATAGTAAGTCAATTAGATCCAATACATAATTAAATTAGTTATGCTACCCTATGAAATGAACATTCTGCCTGAAAGGGTAACTTAATAATCGCTTACAGAAATGATTCATATCATACGAAATGTATCTTGTTTGATACTTCCTTCGTCCATTTTCTAGTGTGGTGGTAAATTATTTTGTCATTCCATTAACCAATATCTATACTATTGATTAATCTTTATTTCATAATGTTGTATATGAACAAAATTACTGTTTTTCTCTAAATTGAATATATACAAAGAGTTAACCTGTTTTCTGTTCAATAAGATTGTCAACATGTGGTTGCTTACAACCTTAAACAGATAAACGCCGAATGGAATAATTGGTTTGATTCCACGATCGGTCTAGATTGAGGTTAAATATTAGCAAAACTAGATTGGTAATGTGCATAAATGACCACCTTGTATTGATTAATTCTTACCTCAATTATCAATAACTAGTTTTAATGATTAAAATAAGCGCATTTACTCCTGTGAAATTTATTGAAGACAAACAACATGTTTTGCGAATGTGTTTCAAAATATACTATTCGGGAGAATGAAAATTTCCAAAATAATTTGGTGAGTTTATCACACTTTGAGTGGCGAATATGTTTTTTTTTTTTTAACTTTCTTAACAATTTCGTGTAAGATTATGGTTCTAACCATCCCTCCCCTTTCAGATTGTGATGGGTGGATGTGGATTATACTCTATTTTATTATTGCCTCTTTTTCCCTGATTATTGGTGCACTGTGTAGTACCGGAAATGTAATAGTTTTCGCAACAAATGTACATAAATTGTGTTCGTTTAAATGTTTCTTGGATTCGATTGTTAAGGGAGGTTATCCCGTTATTTCTGGAAATTCGGCGATTCTATTTCCCAAACATCCTTTAATGTCCCTATGCCATGTCATATCATCATATATAGGCCTTGACCAGAAGGTTGTAATATCAATATAAATGTTCTCCATGGTTGCCATGGTAACTAATGCCAGGACTTGTGATGGCTCTCTAAATTTTTGAACAAACGTAACTCGAACACCGTTGAACGTACATTAATGGGGTGTGGAAGAAAAGATCTGTTGAGACATTCGGAGAAAACCAGTTCCTTGGATTTTGAATTGGGTTGCCTTGGCAACGGGAGACAGCCAAGATCAGAATAACTGAAAAACGAATATGAAATTAAATATCTGCTTTCTATCTGTGCCAAATTTTCATTCCTGTTTCGTTTTCTAGTTACGTTTGTTTGAAAATTCCTATTTTTGCGTTTTGACGAACTGAGATATTTGTCTTTAAAGTCTGTGCTACATTGGAGGGTGCTAAATCGGGTTCAAATTTTATGTATATAAGTTGCAAAATCAAAATAAATGTGTCAAATGTCCATAATTAGAAATGTATTTGACCATAACCCAACTTATACCCAACCAGAAAAACTTCTAACAAGTGTCACATTCAATAAGGCCAATATGGCGAAAACTAGTATTTTTTTCACCCTTTTTGTCATATTAGTTTCTATATGGATGTTGATTATTTTTCAAAAATTCCGGAATGTCTGTTTGAGTGTGGTTATTATACAGGTAATTTCTAATTTATTTCATTGACACATTATTTTTATTGTGGGCTAAGAATTGTAAATTTGTGTATCATGAGGTTGTGTTGACGATGTTTAACATTTGGCTGCATCGTCCAAGCATTTGAAAGTATTCGGAAATGTGTTACTTATGGCCATATACATTTTATATTTCGTGTAATTTTCAACCTAATATATTTACAAGATCGGGATTTTTTTTTCTAAAATGTCCTGTTTTGGAACGCCATTTTGAACTTGATTATGTGACAACTTTAAAGTTTCCAAATTGAATTATTGGATCCATAGATGACATTTCTTCACATACATTACTGATATAGTGTGGTTCTATTATTAACATCCTTATGGGCGTTCATTTGTACACCATCTTGAATATCTCAGTAAAGACTGGCATTAATGCATTTTTAACGATGTGGGTGGAGCCCCTTTCAGCCCCTATGGTTGTCAGACATTTAGGCGCTTTTCGTGTGAATAACTCTTCTGATCTCCCTCCCTACTTCGGACTGAACAGCACATGTTCTTTTGCATCCTTGCCGACAAAGGCATGAGTATGATTGAAATGTGTGAAGTTTACAGGAACGGTACAACCTAATTCGTGCTTTTAAATCCCTATACCTTCTGTGGTTGTAATATTGTACAAGAGTCTTCAAAAAGTAGGTCAGAAAAAGATTTTGATTATATAATCATAAATTTTGTGGAGTTCCATCCTACTTTCCATGAAATATCAACGACAACAGTCCCGAATTACCACGATACGTTAAATTAATCGAATTGGTGAGTTTGCTTGTTTTTTTTTTTTAATTTGACCTGAGTCTCGCACTCATAGTATTCTTTTATGATTATAAAATCACTTAAGTCTCTAATCATATTTCCTATGTAGGCGGGCTGGAACACTTTGTTAAATTTATTTAATTATATTTCTTGTTGACATAAAAACCGATGTAATTTGCAGAACTTTCTGTCAATATGATATGCGTACATTGAATGAGAGAGTGCGAAACCATCACTTTGCTTAACATAAATTTCCATGTCAATGCAAGGATAAACCTCAACTCTTTTGCCAATGAAGGTCTGTTTTAGGTCTTGCCCGAAATGAAGTCCAATATACAGTGTGCTCAATAAAAACCACATTCAGGAGATTTTTTGGGCTTCAAAGGTTAAACGTTAATTTTTGCTTGCATGTTTGCTTTGGTTGTGTAAAGAGATAAACAGGCTATCAGAATATTTTATTTGGTGTCTTTCGGACTTCGGGTTCAGGAACTATGACATTGTTGCGAGAGACCCTAAAATTTCAGTTTGCCGCTTTAGCCATACCTTCGGAGAGACTTGGCAAACCTGGACGTATATCGCATAACACATTATATCCAAGACAATTCACACCTGCAATTTCCAATTCAGATGGTATCGATTTCTCTCTTCTTCTACAAAACATATCAGTTAAATAAAATGGCCTATTTTTGTTGAACATAATTATAAGTTAAAATATATGCAAAAAATTAATTACCATTGTTCAATCATTTATTGAAAATCGCCCCATATCAATGTCTCGTATCATTCTGAGCCTGATTAAAGTGCCATAATTTTGTTTAACATCTCTAAGGTAATTTTTTGCAAAAAACAAATCAGTATACTCACGTCCTAAATTGCCAAAGGAACAAAGCTAAGTTTCTTTCTGTAATAATCGAATTCAAACTTAAATTCATATCCATCTGCTGTTTTTTCAAGCGGAATACACACTTTCTAGGTTTCACTTTTCTCCCAAAGTTTCGTTGTAGGCTCAAACCATGAAATCTTGCTGAACCAAAGTAACGTGGTCTTACACCAGCTATCTTGGAATTTGGTTTTTGGAAAATTGGACTTCTTTTTTTTTTAGCATTTTCCTTTGTATCTCTGGATCTTATTATTTTCATAATCCTTCAATTACTCTCCCTCCCACCTTCTATTGTTAACAGAATCTGGTGTAATGTTTGTAACTCAAATCACTGACTGAAGACGCATGTTAAAAAAAAAATCTCTGTAAGCGATGCATCTTTGTTGGGCTCAAAATCGGCCAAACTGATTTTTTAAGTCTCTCATGCAAAATAGGCGTAACTTCTTCCCCAAAGTCCAAATAACCAAATAAACGTTTCCTGAAAGCCTGTTTATCCTTCTTTATAACCAATACAACTTTGAGCAAAACCATCTTACTATTTTAATTATTTTTTTATTCTGAATGTGGGGTTTTTTTTTTGACTCACACTGTATAGATGGTCATCTTCCTATTATAAACACGGCCAATACCGTCTTGGCTAACAATATACCTGCTGTTAATTTCATCAATGATCCCTACTCTTGTTCTTATACTTGGACCCACACCTGAAAACACCCTTCACAGTCATCTCATTCAAAGGAAATTAAAAAGACGACATTTCGATACATGTTATGACATTGTCCATCTCACCTTAATCTCTTCATTCATTCTCTCTACTTTGCTATTCCTCCTTTTTCATTAGTCGACTGTTTTGTCACTGTTTTCACTGTCACTTGCAATGTATATAATTACACTTTACTGACTCATTATAAATATTTCGTTTTTGCCTATTTAACCTTATTGTATTGCTCATTGTACTGTTATTTCTTTTGTGATTAATAAAATTTTTGATTGTTTGAATGATTTGATTGCTGTTGATTGATTGATTGATATGATACTGACGTTTCCTTCTTCGAGTCCTGGCCCTCTCTGCCTCATTAAAAGGAATGTTTGCGGAGAGCTTGCGGAGAGACCGTTGGTTCCACAATGGGCCCACCTGATGCTCCAACACCTGGCCTCGAAGGATTTTTAGCCCATGTCGGAGCTCAGTATGTTGGACATGGTCAAGAAGACTTTTTGTTGGCGGTGGCCTGTGACGCAGGTGTTCGGAGGTTTCAGTCCTGGTCCATTGGATCGGCCCTCTCCGTTTTACAAGTTTTAAAGGAGCACGGGGTTTTGCATTTTTTTCCAAAGACGCTTTTTGCGGCGGTGGCCTGTGACCGCAGCGTTCGGAGGTTCAGTCGCTTTCCTTGAATCGCCCATCCATATTTTCTAGGTGAATTGACTAAACTGAAACTAAACTAAAAATGAAGGTTGTGGACCTTTGCCTTTTTTGAGAACCTTGTGTACACCTCCGCGCACAAAGTAATGCTTCAACACCTTCCACATCATGTTGATGAAAATACAAAATCGCGAAATTCTTCTACGCAGATCTAATTTGCACGGAAGATTAGGCACACATACTATACTATACTTAGGCCAACAGTTCATAGATATAAAATCTATTTTATCGTAAATCGTGAGGCGAGGCTGTGCGTGCCCCTTATACAGCCTTTTCAGAGTTAGCGTCGACCACGCATAATTTTTTTTTTTTGATATTAACCTACTTAGGACTCCCAGTGATAGGATGTGTTATTAATCGACACTATTACAAATATGTAACTTTGTACTTTTGGTGCGTGGGACCCCCCCCCCCCCCACACATCGGCCACCCAGGCTATATGTAGCCCTCTCAACTACCGCATTCTTTTTGTATAAACGAATATTCGAACGTTGCTCCGATGGTATGAAGGTTAACCATTTTTCACTGCACTTTCAGATTTGTTTGCACTTGCACGGGCACCGCACAGCACCACTTTTTGTTGGGGGGGGAAGGGGGCTTGTGTCGAATACTTGCGGCACGTCACGAAAATCATATGGGTAGGGAGAATCAGTCGTTGCTCCCCGTGTTGCAGAACCTTGAGTTTTCCAGAGGAATTATGCACAAATCAATTGCCAACCAACCCCCCGGGATCTGGTAATTGACGCGGTCTAAGTATCGGTACCAAGCTGATGATCCCGGGTTCCGGGGGCAAGGGATGCGAATTGATATGCGCATTACTCTAAAACCAATCGTGGAAAGATTTAAATGGTGTAACGCCCTATAGAGTTTTTGGTAGATGGCGCAAGTTTGGATTTCGTTCCGCGAAGAACAAACCAGTTTTTTCCTTCCAGTGATGCCGTAGCTGCAAGTATCACACAATGGAAGAGCAGGAACGGTTTTGTTCCATATTTGTAAATAGAGCGCTGCTCATTGCCGTTGCTCCTTCTTAAGGCCTTAAACGAATTATCCGATGATCGAGTATTAAGGAGCACACAGGTAGATAATATTCCCATTGATACACGTTAAAAAGATACTTTTTCTATGTTTTTCAGTTCCAGGCCTTTCCTACCCGATCTAGAGTATTTTAAAATAACCATCCGATTGCTACTTACTTACTTGAATTTATTAGGCGGTTTAAAATTGTCTATGGTGTTTGAAGGCGGTGTGCCTTGAAGGCGGCGGTGCTGTTGATAAGAATATGTCTTCTCTCTCTTATCGTGGCCAAGTGGGTTCAAATATGATTCAGCCAAAGATGGTGGGTACAACGTCTGGCTTCATTCACTGATTCCGCAAGGTCCTGTCTGTGCATTGTTTGCTCAACAGTGGGCAGACCAAGGATGTTCCATTGTCCTTTGGTGCTGTTTCCTTCCGCAACCACAGGTAGTGTCCATGATTCTGCTTCCAGTTATCCCCCACTTCTGCAAGGAAACTTAGATCGGCCAATTCTGGTTGAGGCCAATCGCCATTCAGCTCATGATGAGTCAGCTCCAAGTGGAAGATGCCCGGAAGATGCAGCGGGTTCAATGCCAATAATTGATACCTGGGTAGATAGCAGTCTTTCTTTCCACATGCGACTCTCTTAAACTCCTTAAAGACTGCTTCAAGAGGTTTGGACTTTGGCTTACACCTCCCCCGCTCTCTCTCTCACTCTCTCTCTCTCTCTCCTCTCTCTCTGTGTATTTAAAGAGACATGAGGAATTTCCAGAAGAAACGCCCCCGATTATTTTCTCGAACGCCGGTTTTTTTTTTTAAGTTTTTTACATATTTGCTTACCAATGTATTAGATCACACCTAAAGTGAATAAGCCGAATACGCCGTCTTTATGTAATAATAATGATGATTTAGGTATTTCTTGTCGTGCACGAACAGAAAGTCAAAGCATGGTTTCTATGTGGAATGATTACGATATCAGGCACGCTCAAAACAAGATTTGCGGTTGTCTTTAACACCTGTTTGTTTCAATAAACATTCGAAACGCTCTCAGTAGGTGGTCTACAACCGTCCAGTGAATTTTGAGAGAATTTGTATCCTAAAAAATCTCCTCCTGTCACTTTAATGCGTCTGCAGCAGGTCCTCTGTGCGGCATAGGGTGCTTCACATTAGATAACTTGGCAGCTACGCTCTCGCATGCTCGCTACACTAGGAGGGGTGTCTGGTGGAGCAATTCGTGCTAGGATGTGTAAGTGGTAGCCGGCGGAGCATATAATGCTGAATCAAGCTTCTTGGCAGTGCGTTGATCTTTCCCATACAGGACACGCATACTCTGCCCATGACTATGCACAGGGCAAGTGCCGTCGATCTTAGGGTATGTGGGCGAGCACCCCACTTGTGGCCATGAGTTTGTTCAAGATGTAATTGCGTGACCATACTTACTCGTCGTCTTCTTTATGTGAGTCTTAAGGAAGTGCGGTCCATGGTAACTCCTAGGTAAGACGTTGATAGCAAATGTCGACTAAAATTCTGCTAATTCTCCCTACATACGCAGCACTGACACTTTTGGCGCGGAAATGTAGAGTTATCGCTTTAGGGAGAATATCGATCGGAATGCTGTGAATACCTGTTGCTATACTGCCTCTTACGACACTTGGCACCATTACCTACTGATTTACCTGACGCGCCGTGAACGCGACTTGAGTATTCGGCACAAGCCGGAGGGGGAGCTCTCATCGCCTCTACCCAGCCCTCGCATTGGCGTAGCCTGGAACAGGCGCGTTGGTCATCAGGCCGACGCAACAGGCCGGGGAGGCCCACCACTGTTTTGGCGATTTTCACATCTACTGTTATACCTGAACAAATATTCTCCGACCTGCTTACAGAAACTCGTTTATTCATTGATAATTGGTGGTTAGGTGTACTTGTCATCCTGTCGAGGTGACTTATTTGACTAACAATCCAATTTTTTAGCAAGAAGTAGATACAACTATACATCTATTGTTTGGTTTATTAAATAGATTTATATAATTCAAAAGTGCCCTCATAATTTAATGATTTTAATTATTTATTTGTTTTTTGGTGGTTTTGGTTGTCGAAGTTAATCAAGCATTCTACTCAGTAACAATGATTAAGATGAGTTTTGTATTAGATGCGGCAGAATGTGTCATAGACCCCCAAATCCCAAATCATCTAAAATCCTCTTTGTAATACTTTTGAAGGGGGAAAGGTAGGAGTAAAATATTGAAATATTACGATTGCGTTAACTTAAAACATATTCCACTTTATAAGGTAGTAACATCATATTAGTTCATGATGGTTAAGAATCAGTTATAGTGTCATATCTACTCATGTGACGTAAAAATGTAAAATGTTCATTAACTCTGTGCTACTTCAGAATGTATTTTGATAGGGTGAAGATATTCTCCACATTGTCCAATGGTGCCAAGGTGGCACCCAATAGATTCTTGCACTAGTTACCTACCTATAATTTGTTAGCATACAAAATTGCATTAGTACCACTTTCACCTTCTCTCCCAAGATCTATCCAACTAATTCCTTCAAAAGGAAGCATAGCATAGGCAAAGTATGCAAAACACATACCAGCACAGCTACGCTATTATGATTCTAATGGTGTGCCTATAATTTTCTCTCTCTAAAAATGGGACCGGCTGTAAGGCTGATGCTCTGAGCATTTTAAACCCGGGAACAATAGCAACTTTGTAACACATCTCAATCACAAAAGGTTTTTGAGTGATGTACATATTGTTGACAGCCTGACAGGAACCACCCCTGAACGTGATTCTTACGTGCTGCAAGTGGTGCCTTAAACTTAATTGACCAAGGGGGGGGGGGTTCCTAGGGCCCCCCCAAAAATTTGTTTTCGCGCTGGCCGCCTTTAATTTACGCGTACGATTTTTGCGCCGAAATTTTTTTTTGTAATGTCTGACTTTTACTGGCGCGTTCTTTTTTCGACCAAAATAATAAAATTGGCCAAGCCGTTAATGAAGTAATTAGTGGGGGTCCCAGGACCCCCCCCCCCTTGGGCACTAAACGGAAGTCTTTGAGAATATTTTTTTAAAAATAAGAATAGAAACGAGAACCAAAGCAAATTTTTTTTTGCTGATAATAAGTTCCACACATACATATAAGTACACAATATTAGAAAACCATTAAAAATCATTAACCCTTTCTGTGCTGAAAACAAACATTTCATCATGTACGTTGCCAAACCCGTTACTGTAGCAAACTCTATGGAAATGAAAACCTGTATTTTGAAAATTACCGTAAAAAATACAGGATTCCCTAAACTGCTGGTTGTGTTTAATAGCAGAATTTGGGTCTTTTCTAGAATAGATATCAACATAAAATAAGTCTCAAGTGTTTTGATCTAAGTACAAGGCTCATTTGAATTTCCCCGTCTTTTTTCCCAATTTTTCGGTGGTTTTGGAAAACAATGTTTTGCCCCTATTTTACCCAAATAACAACTCTCATTTTTTATTGCTGTTTGGGGTTGTCTTATAATTCTTCACATGTGGTATAAAATTTCGTGCAAAAATTCCCGCGGGGAAAGGTTTCCTCCTTAGGGGGGGGGTTCCCCATGGAACCCCCCTTTGGCACCAAACGGTGTGTAAAACCCCTTGGTCACTTAAGTGTTAAGGAGATTGGGGAAAAGACAAAGATTGTAGCAGTGGGTCAATTTTTTAAAATTTTTATATATTGAAGCACAATGTTTTTTTAAATTGACCCCAATCATGGAAAAGTACACTACGGTATGTGTCTAACCATAAGGAATTCATAACAGGTATAGTTTGTAATATGTACAGCCGAAAGTTTCTGGTGTTATAAAGGCTAAAAACAAAGCAAAAATCAATAATAAGGTCCAATTTCAGTCGTACGGGGTCAAATTTTTAAATTGCTCCGATTTTGATAAAAAAAATGGTGCAAATTATTAGTAGAGTTCATAGATTAAAATAAGGATGGATTTGACTGTCAACGTCCATTGCATTCAATGGGGCCTTATCTTGTTTCCCCTACGTTTTAGGCAAGCATTTTGAGACACTCTGGTTCTTGTGCAGAACCGGGGCATTCCTGAAGCAGTCATATTTGGAAAAATGAAAACTGATACTGCTACAGTTAGATGAACATGGGTTAGCAGTCTATCAAAATGTCCGTATGGGAAGGCAAAAGCGGTATGAAGGCGAATTTAATACAAACATCAACAAAACATAAATACAATAATCTTGGTAATAAATCCCTTTTGAATTATTCACCCCACTAATAGGATCATATTTTAGGGGGACAATGGTTTAAGGTGAAGGTATTGAGAGTTTCCCTGTCAACTCCCGGTAAAATAATCGCGCCATCCGCTACTCGGGTCAGATGTTTGTTCTTTGGCCCCAAGCAGGGTTTTAGCCTTGTCTCACGTTTAATCGTGATAATATGTCTTGTTCCACGCTGATTTATTTCCCACCGATATATCATTACTTTATTATTTAACATACCGAACATAAGACATGCCGCTCAAACATTTACGTTCCCACAATGGCCCTCATTTGCAATAAATACTGACCCGTCCAGTGAAAAAATCTATTACGTAATGACTGTGTCAATGTATTACGTAGGGTGGTTTGTTTGAAATGGCAAATTATTTCATCTGCTTTTATTACCATTTTACAAATGAAACCGTTAAAGGGAACTATCAGTGATTTGCTAACATACAGCAAATCGAAAAAATCACAAAAATAAGATGTTTGAATGTATGCAAACAGTATAGGTTCTAATGCATACCCTGCAAATTATAAGACCCGGAAGCAACCCTAACTAAGGGACAGATAGGTAAGAGATTTTAGGTCATTACTGTCGAAACGGGGGGACACTTTACTACAAAACGTAATGAATGGAGAATCGATCTTGGAACACTGCCGTTTTCTTCATTTTCTGTCAAATCTAAAGCGGAAAAGATAACTTATGAAATTCTACAGACCTATCCTTCCACTTAAGCTATTCCTGCAAAATTTCAATATTTTCAAATCACTGATAGTGTCTTTAAGAGTGCACCTGTTTTAAGAGACATGAGGAGATTTCCAGAAAGAAAGAAGCGCCCCCCAATTTTTTTCGAACCCGGGTTTTTTGCATATTTGGAAAGCTTTCCAATGTATTAGATCACACCTGAAATGAATAAGCCAAATACACCGTCTTTATGTAATAAGATGATTATTTAGTACTTTCTGTCGTGCACGACAGAAACTCAAAGCACGGTGTTCTATGGGGACAATTACGGTAGTCAGGCAAGTTCAAAATAAGGTTTGCGGTTTTCTTTTGTACTTGTTTATCCAATGAACCTTCGAAACGTTCTTGGTAGGTGGTCTACAAGCGATCCAGTGCAATTTGAGAGAAATTTGTATCCTCAAAAAAATCTCCTCCTGTCACTTTAAGATTATTGACATGTGGCCATGAATATTAACGGTCCACTCATTTTACAAAGGAAATGGTTAGGAAAACGCCTGTTTTACGTTGTTGGCCCGTGACCAAGAATGTTAACTATCCACTAAAACCTTTTTGCATGTTACATAAGATATTTCGTTCTAGCTGTATCGAACATACTGCTCAATCACCATATTGAAACTGTCCAAATGAACATTTCCCCCCTCAAAATACACACAATGCCAAGACAGGAATATAATACATTAAACTCTAATCAACATAACTCACCATATTGGGACTCTCCAAATGACCCGGCCCACTTCAAAATTTAAAAAAAAAATTCGACGATCTCTATAAGGCGCTTGCACGGCAGGTCAATTAAGAAATAAAGGGTTTGCAGTGTCATTTATGGGCGAATAATGTGTCCGAGGTCAGAAAAACTAAATAATGGGCGAGGCGCAGCCGAGCCCATTATTTGAAAGTTTTTCTGGCCGAGGATACATTATGAGCCCATAAATGACACTGCAAACCCTTTATTTCTATTCTATTACCTAAAACAGCTTCATTTAATAAGAAAATGCATTGGCGACCCATTATTGCAGAATAATGGGCAGTAAACTGACCAATCAGAATGCTCCATTTTCAATAATGGGCAGCAGAGGTAATAGAATAGGTTATCTTGGCCAGACCTGCCTCCAGAACAACCCAAGCATGCAGAGAATACAAAGGAATCACCTGTAGAAATAGCTGTAATGTTCAGGTGAACCAGGTGCATGCATTGTATTCGTCCCATGCTTGGTTGATCTGGAGGGCAAACAAAAGTCCAAGATAATCTAGCTCTGTGCAAGGGCCCTATTATCCCACTATGCGTTGCGGTGATATTGAAGCTTGCAAAGCGCCTGGCGTGTACTTGGAATGAAGAATTATTTTGTTCGTGGATCGCTCGAACAAAATAATTCCTCTTTTCACGTACAAGTGTGGACATCGCCTATGGCATCTAAACGTGCCTCCGAGACCTACCAGGGATAGCTGATTAATTATCATTACGTTTGGTCATATGTAACTCTGATCGAAATAACTCAATTACGTACTTATTCAATTGATAAACCCCCAAATGGAAAATAAATAAATAAATTATAAAAAAAAAAAAAAAAAAAAAAGATTATTTAGTACTTTCTGTCGTGCACGACAGAAACTCAAAGCACGGTGTTCTATGGGGACAATTACGGTAGTCAGGCAAGTTCAAAATAAGGTTTGCGGTTTTCTTTTGTACTTGTTTGTCCAATGAACCTTCGAAACGTTCTTGGTAGGTGGTCTACAAGCGATCAAGTGCAATTTGAGAGAAATTTGTATCCTCAAAAAAATCTCCTCCTGTCACTTTAAGATTATTGACATGTGGCCATGAATATTAACGGTCCACTCATTTTACAAAGGAAATGGTTAGGAAAACGCCTGTTTTACGTTGTTGGCCCGTGACCAAGAATGTTAACTATCCACTAAAACCTTTTTGCATGTTACATAAGATATTTCGGTCTAGCTGTCTCGAACATACTGCTCAATCACCATATTGAAACTGTCCAAATGAACATTTCCCCCCTCAAAATACACACAATGCCAAGACAGGAATATAATACATTAAACTCTAATCAACATAACTCACCATATTGGGACTCTCCAAATGACCCGGCCCACTTCAAAATTTAAAAAAAAATTTCGACGATCTCTATAGGGCGCTTGCACGGCAGGTCAATAGGTTATCTTGGCCAGACCTGCCTCCAGAACAACCCAAGCATGCAGAGAATACAAAGGAATCACCTGTAGAAATAGCTGTAATGTTCAGGTGAACCCGGTGCATGCATTGTATTCTTCCCATGCTTGGTTGATCTGGAGGGCAAACAAAAGTCCATTCAAAATAATTTAGCTCTGTGCAAGGGCCCTATTATCCCACTATGCGTTGCTATACGGTGATGTTGAAGTTTAGATGCAAAGCGCCTGGCGTGTACTTGGAATGAAGAATTATTTTGTTCGTGGATCGCTCGAACAAAATAATTCCTCTTTTCACGTACAAGTGTGGACATCGCCTATGGCATCTTAACGTACCTCTGAGACATACCAGGGATAGCTGATTAATTATCATTACGTTGGTCATATGTAACTCTGATCGAAATAACTCACTTACGTAATTATTCAATTGATAAACCCCCAAATGGAAAATAAATAAATAAATTATAATAATAATAATACAATAAATACATTTGTAACGCGAGCACATTCATCCAAAAATAAGCTTTTGCCATAACTAAGAATGAAACTACCGGTGCAATGCAATGCGATGCAATACATGTGAGTCTTGACTATGACACGGACTGTGTGTAATTGAATTGATGCCGATCGTGTGGTGTTTTTTGCCTATAAACATTGTTTTCATACTTGATGGTGACCGATTTCGTTGGCCGGTAAATTCCATAATATATTACAGGTAAGATATTGCGGCTGATAATATGTATAAAAATAAATGGACATGAAGAGACGTGACGTCATACTATTATTATAAAACTAAAAGAAAATGAGGAAAGTAGGAAAGTTCTATAAATAACAGACTGTTACGTTTTTTTTATATCTATGTAAAGGTAAACACGACTGCAGTAACAATAAAAACAACAGCTTAATGGTGACAAAGGTAAGTACTCGTGGTGTTGTGCCTATAATTGATAGTTATTGACCTATATTGCAAAACATGTAGTTGAGCAAAAACGTTTTCAACATCTTTATTGATTTTATTGATATTTTGAACAATCCAACTTTTTAACTTTCTTAAATCGTTTCTGCTCGGCAAACTAATTTTCCGTTATATGTTACGATCTTCTTCTACACTAGGCCTCTTTTCTTGTGGCTTTAGGTTATTTCTGGCCTGGGGGATTTCCTTCAATACCACAACAAGGGATAGGCGTGTGAGTGATTGTGCCGGTGTAAAGAAACTGAGTGTCCCCCATGAGAGAGTGTCCTAGCTACCATAACAACATGTACGGAATAAACCGTGACCTTGTAGACGAGGCCATTTGGGTACAGTGCTGAAACAAAATGATGCATACAGAGCTATACAGCACTTAATAGACAGATGGGTGGTAGGACACTCAGTCACACGAACACTGTATCATATGACACCGGCTTGTATGTGTTGCGTTTATGTCAATGCGTTGAATTTTCGTTTGATTTTTTTACCACTTCTTTGTTTAACCCTCGTCCAACCAAGGGGTAACGGATAGTTCCTTGTCGTACAAAAACGCAAATAAATATGATCTAAGGCTTTTATGTAAGTTCATCCTTTGCGGTCATTTTAGCGAAAAACAATTAGAGGTACCACCTTAAAGAGGGTCAGGGTGTACCGTCAAAGTCGGAAGATACGGGGGTGGTCGTCACCCGCCTATACTTTACCATGTATAAAATGCCAAACTTATGATACTACTGTAAGCAAATATTGACCAGATTTGTATTTTTTTCTTATTTGCTTAGAGTAATAACATGCATGTATGCTTACTTTGGTATTCACCATTGCCATATAAATACCATTTTGCTTGCATAAATGGCGAAAACCCCTTGATTTTGGAGATTTTTCAGATACGACATCTATTTTTGCAGTCATAACAACTCTCAGTTATGACATCACTGTGAAGAAAGGACATAATGTAGCTACACACTGATACCAAACAGGATGATGTTTGTCCCTTAATTACCAAAAAATTACCCCCCCCCCCCGGTTGTGAATGTAATAGAAAATCCTTGGTTGGACGAGGGTAAAGCCGTGTATGTGGCCGGCGCTTTTTCGTATGAATAAACCATCTGTTATCCGCATCATGCAAGATGGTGTTCAAAGCAATATGTTACTAGACCCAATAAATCTATTTCTTTTAAAGTGCTAACGGAAGCTATAAAGCGTGGGTGGGGTCTGGATGTTTTGTTCTTTTGTACAATGGGATGTCCATCTTTAGATTATTTAAAGAAAGAATTTTATCTCCCGTTCTCCCACCTAAACCAAAGTAAGAGGAGGTATAGTGTTTTTCCCACAATGCATTTCTTCCAATACAGTTTTTATACTGGTTGTCACGTGAATTTATAGTGATAAAAGGTATACTTAAATTGCAAGATTGGGATGAGTTCTATTCATAGGTACTTTTTGTCACTATAAATTCATGTGACACCCAGTGCAAAAAATTGTATTTGAAAAATTGCATTGTGGGAAGAACACTATACCTCCTCTTGTCTAAATTAATACAAACGACAGACCTTTTCTTATTGATATCACAAGTCATTAGACAACGTTCGTGTAAGTTTACACATATTCCTTGCATGTCATCAAGCGCGCATTGATGTTGTGGTCACGGGCAAAAACACTTGAGGTGAGTCTTAGTTTGCTAGTTGAAACAACTAATTCAGACTTTTCTTGCAAAGTAGATCGTGTAGCTTAAAACAGACTAAAACAAGTTGAAGCCTGGTAACCTTATTACACTACCGCGTATCTTCTTCAGAAAGGATTTCGTAGAGGTATTGTGTTGCCTTACTTTACACCAAGGCCACTAGGGTCGCCATCAACACAGGGCAAATTTAACACATTTTGGTAGTTTCTTTTTTCTGATGACGACTCATGACCTCATTGCGTCAGTTAGAAACCTGACTTTTTAAATATGCGCTTTCTAACAAACGTGAAAAGAAGGTACATTTTAACACAAAACTGTGAGCCTCGAAATCATAAATAAGGGGCATTTGAAGCTTCAAGCCTTGAAAATATCACAAAGATAGGGGAGCTGGGAAATCCTGCGGCATTATCTGCACCTTTACGAGAATTTCACGAGAGAGAAGTCAACGGAAATGTGCCAAAGCAACTCTTAATTATTCCCTTAGAAATCGTACGCGTCTATTAAAGCTGTTGCTTTATCATACATAACGTTGTGGTATGTCTAGCAACATACGGTTTTAGGAAGTTGAGTGATTTCAATTACTGTGAATGTATTAATGTGAAAAACCATTTCAAATTTGTTTTCGCTAGTCACGCTCACACGTGTGCAATCCTTTAATGGCTTTTTTTGCTCTTGAAGATGGAGGGATAATCCCTTTTCCACAAAGTTGTGACATTGCTAAGATTGAACGCTACCAATGAAAAAAGCACAATCGATCAGGTATATTCGTGTGTTTTTTTTCACTGACTTCTCGACGGAAATATATTAACCTTGAAGAAAACGCCCATGCCATATTCACATGGATGTTCGTTAGAAGATTGGTAAAAATCTATGATGTGTGCACGCATATTGGGGCGAACCCCCAGGGTTAAAACTTGCAAGACCCCCTGGCATTTAACAAAAAGGTATCAAAGGGGTCATAATAGCTCAATATGTGTACACCCCAGATGAGTTTAGCGTTGAAAGACCAAGCAGGATATGATTTTATTTGAAATAGCAGTGAAGAGTTTAAGAGAGATTTTGCACCGTATTTGAGGGGATTAAGACCTTGAACATAAATTTAAAAATAAATGTTTAACAAATATGACCCTTGACCTTTGACCTAAAGCTGAAGTGTTACCCACTAAGGTTCGTTGATGCACGACTCTTTAAAATGGGAGCAGAGATCTGGGCAGTACATGCACTTCTTTGTGTAGGCGGGCGATATAAAATGCGGCTCCACAAAAGTGGTTCACAACGAGCACCAGTGGTACGCGGATGTTAATTGACCCGGAAGTTAAACAACTAAGCTCACGTACGCAACATTGGAGCCCACCTTTAGCGCGTTATACAAAATGGTTTCAACGAGATATGACTCCATTGCTATGATTACGCTGTGTACAATGATACAATTCCTGTTAGCGGTTAGCGTAAATCGAATCAGGATATTAAGGGCTCAATAATATTTTTCGTAAACCTAAGGTCGTGCAGGTTCAAATTCTGAGAGCAAGTTATATCGCCCCAGTTTCACCAACACAATTTGTGTTCCCGCTGCCATTTAAATGAGTTCGGCTCCGGGATGGCCCGAGAGTCAAAGGAGAGAACGCACCTTATAGAGGATTAGCTGAGGATCTGTGTGGACATGATATGTACCATGAATGCTGAGGACGATGAATCTTACCAGACTTATATAATCGCAAGTACACGACTATGCACATTGCATGCTTAAATTCTACATTTCTGCAGATTGAATAAAGTACTTCAAGAAAACATAATTATTTATAGTAAACTAAAGACGATCGTAAAGATATAATATAATTTTAAAAAGTACATTATGCCGGACATTATGTTACGTGATTTTCATTCTGAACTTGTTATTCGTTGAATGGCATATTTACCAGATACAAAGAGAAACAATTTGTGTATGGGTGTGTACAAAAGTATGTTGGAACGATCTATATATCTCTCAATATCAAATAAGCCATGTACCCATATAAACATTACGCGTTACGTTTAGGCGCGCGATGTTTGTTTAGAAGCTACTGCAAAATTGATGTTTATTTATAAATAATCGCAACACAACTTCAGATTTTGAAATAAAAGTTTGTCTTTGACCAAGGAAATGGCTCAAGAAATTATGAACAACGCTGCTGCTGAGTTTGTATGGCAGTTTCAAGATTTGTTAATGGGTGCAGCTTGAATAATAGGTCTTCTGATGTATAGCAAATGGTCCATTGTAACTGCAGTCCACCAAGATCAAGGGTCGTTTTTATATTTCACATTCTCAGTTTCGCATAACAAAAGTAGGTATAACGTACACACACACACATGCACACCACACAAACCTCCATATTTCACAATCTCAATTTTGCATAACAAAATTGAGTAACGCACGCACACATACACACAAAAAACACACACATACTTATGGTGTGTAGCGAATAAAACTGTAAAACTCTTATGTAATAGGAAAAATAATATCTTTTCAATTGTAAATGGTAAATGACAACCTGGGTTTATTAGTCCTGAGGACACACCTACTCAATTTGAACTCCTGAGATACAACGCAAATGTCACTCCAAATATATTCCTACACAATTCATAAAATCATATGATTCTTTGCAGCAATGTTTTATGATAACAAGTTGCAAATATCTTTAGGTAGCTGTCATTTAAAAAATTAAAGTAGAATTTTAGTAATTTCTCCAAAAGATTTGCTCAATTGAACGATTCAACAATAAACATTCGATATGGCTATTTTTTAAACATGGTGAAAACAATTCCTAGCTGAAACAATTTAGAGGCACTATATGACAGGACGGATGGGGATATTTTGTAATATATTTTACTAGTCATCACATTAATATCAATAAAAGTATACATTTTAAGAAAGTAAATGTAATCCACAAACAACGAGTTTTGGTAACGGTTATACTTTTCAAGAAAAACGCCCACATTTCGCCATTTTTTTCGTATGTTTTACTTTGCTTGTTTTGGGGTTTTTGTTTTTATTTTTCATTTTATCTTTTGTTTTGTTGTTGTTGTTGTTGTTTTTTCACATCCTGGGACAAGATTTCTCATTGAAAACTAATTTTAATATTAAATAAGAAAATTAAACTGAATCTGGATTTTTGAGAAGAAATCTGTTCGTACCTCAAGTTACCTTTAATTCAGCCATTGTTTATGGAATCCTTACCATTTACTTTCTAAAAAACTATATTTTTTTTTATAAGTCCTACGTTGATATTTAGAAACATACACAAAACCATTGTGAGTTGTAGTGGCCCTTAATGCCCGTCACATTCATTTTCGTGTAGTTAATTTGGTGGCACTTGTGACTCCGTTTAAATTGTCGCTTTCATTTCTTAACAATTTTCGGCGTGTTCACGACGATTTGATTTGAGTAGTTCCATCGAAATGCATATACAGGCATCAATCACATATTACAGCACCCACAACGGTGACAAGCTTACTAGAATCAAAGGCACAAAATTCTAGTATTTAAACAAAACATTTTTTTCAACCTCAAAATTTACCCAGCATGATGCTAAATTGCATCAAGTGACCAAATTAGGTGTCCAGAATGTTATGCACTTATATAATATAATAAAAAGACATTGAAATAGAAGTGCAGGCTAGGAAATGAATGTGTTCTGTTTGACCTAGGTTTATGTGTGTTTTGTTATTCTTTTACCGAACATTCACCTACCAAGATAGCTCAGTGTTTAGCTCTTCTTGACAATCATACAAAAAATATCAATCATGTTGCAAACATTTCCGCGGGGCATGCAACTTAAAATAAATTACTCACTTGCAATGTAAACTGAACACCAACGGGTAACTGTGATTGTCTAGATCCCATACACATAGAGAAAACGTTCACTCATTTGTTCACAGTACCAAAAGATAGGATTAAAAGGTCGCTCATACTACCAATGAATGGGATCAAAAGGCAATGAAATAGGTATTCAACGTGCGGGGCAAACACAGCTATTTGCGCGCGTTTTACTTAAAAACAAGCAATTTGCGCTGAATAAGTCTCAGTCAATTTCCAAATTATATGTAAAATCATGCATTGCTATTACTCAAAGCAGAATTGATGGTTGGAATAAACGATGGAATAGCATTAACTTTTAATTTACTCTTTTGGGATTGCATCGTTGAGTTGGAAAGTGGTGTCTTTATTATGCTTTTAATATCACTGTCAACCATTTCTCTACATAGCTATTAAACCGCTTCCATTTTTGTGTCGCCTGCAAAAAAAAAAAAAAAAAAAATCACTCATTTGTTCACAGTACCAAAAGATAGGATTAAAAGGTCGCTCATACTACCAATGAATGGGATCAAAAGGCAATGAAATAGGTATTCAACGTGCGGGGCAAACACAGCTATTTGCACGCGTTTTCCTTTAAAAACAAGCAATTTGCGCTGAATAAGTCTCAGTTCAATTTCCCAAATTTATTATATGTAAAATCATTTCGCACTTGCAATTCCGAAAAGCGTTATTCGTATATTCATCTGATGCCCTTCGAGGTACTTTAGGATGTTCTGTGGCACTCGTCAAAGACACAGTGAAATCCAGTCCAAAAAAATTAGTATCCTTATATCGCACGTAACGACCGGCCACGAATTGGCAGTTTGAATTTGAATCAATGAGAAGTTATATGTTTAAACAATCTGTATTTAGCTGGAGTTGAATTGGATCATTGATATAAAATTAGTAAACACATATAAACACCCTTTTTTCCGATTGACGAATATGAAAGTATATGTATTGATTTGAAAGTCATATGAGGCATGCCAATTTTCAAATGATCTCTTGGCAAAGAGGCGTGCTATCACCACTTTTCCAAGATTTGTAGTTTTCCTTATGCGCATAATAAACATGTTATAATAAAGTGCGTTTCGATCGTTGATTTCTTATTCAAACAAGTTTTTGTCAGAGTTTATTGATATTCATCAATTCACCGCTACGAAGATGCAAATTGTAGGCCTGTTAGCAGTCAATAAACATTGCAAAAAGGAAAGTGGTTTTGAGAGGCAAGAGCGCCCTATTCTTTAATTCTGAGATAACAATTATAACAATATGTTTAATACAGGAAAGTGGTCGCTCTTGAACAATTCTATGGAATAGGTATGTTTACCATGAGGAAAATGTAATATTTAATAAACAAATAAGTAAACCAGTTAAACAGACAATCCAAGGAACAACTCAAGGTTGGAGAAACTACTAAGGTCTATAAACGCCAAAGAGCTGCTCGGCGTATCGATGATGCGATATGTCCAGGGTTAAAGAAGGAAATTTCCCGAGTTCTTTGAACTTTAAATAAGATTCATTATTAAAGATGTTGTAGAGTATAGTCATCCATCCCTTTAACTTTAAAAATGGTTGAGTAATCAGTCTAGACCATGCGCCAGTTGAAATTAAACATCAGAGAATCCGCATTTAGGCCTGATTTATTTGCAATAATACATTCGCGATATTACACAATATGTTTTTAGGCAGTGTGTGTGATGTATTGTACACTTAAAAAAGGAACAGTTCGAAACTGACCGGTTCTTATGAGTCTGTATGGTAATGGATACATGTTTCATTTCTTAACTAGATATGCCGTTTTTGAACGGAAAAGTGCTTTTGAACACCAAAAGTATTTTACATGGTATGTTTTCTTGGGTCTTTATCTCGAATAGTTCATCGTATGAGTATTTTGTTTTTGTTTTATTCGTTTTTAGCACTGGAGTATTTAAATAAGTAAGGAATACAATAAGGTATTTAAGGCGAGGATCCAGGGAGGGGGCGGAGGGGGCGCGCGACTCCTGCGTAGTACTTCTGCAAAGTCTGGCAAGCAATCAACTTATTTTGAGCTATTTTGGACTGTGATTACAGCCTTTCAGCCCCCGGTAATCTTGACATTTTTAAAATACATGGATCGCCATGATTGGATGCATCTTCCATTTTAAGAAAAGGAAGAACAGCACTGAAAAACATTCTTTTGACGGCAAGACACTTACTCCGGTTTGTAAAGAAACTGAGTGTCTCCCACAAGAGAGTGTCCTAGCTACCACAGCAAACATTACGGGAATAAATCGTGACATTGTAGACGAGGCATTTAGGTACAGTGCATACGACTCAATGGAGAACACAATAGCAGATGGGTGGTAGGCACTCAGTTCACAAGCGAACAATGATTAGAGTAATACGGTACTAACGGAAGGCGGAATGGGACGTCATAATGTTGCCAATATTTTCTTGTATTATGTCACCACTTCCATCGCCGATCTTGAATGCACAAAATAAAAAGGACATTCGCGGATAGGGAGAGAAGGAGGCTCTCTCTAACATAGTTATATCTCCACACAAGTTTGAGTTGTGTACATGTACTTGGGGTGTTTCTTCATCCAAAATGCACTGTATCGATACAAATGAGAAACGCCTGGAAACTCACGGGATGCTATCTGGAAAAAGCAAAGCTTAGTGCATTGCCTCATTCCAATGACCTTTATACTAAATGAAGAGAACAAGAAGAGGATTGCATATATAGCTGCCCTTGTTATGGAGCTGTAAGTGCGCCTAGATAGAACATTTGGTTCCTTCATAAGCTACAAAGAGTCGACATAAGGCATTCCCCATTGAAGCGTATAATTGCCCATGTTAACAATAAGCGAGGTTTTGGGAATTTAGTAAAAGCACGTTATTTTTTTCCGACAAGCAAAGGTAAAACTTGAGCTAAGCATGTCGCTTTACATTGAGGAACCTTTCAAATTCATCCGTTCTCATGAAGACTATATAGGGCATCCTACTTTCCTTATACGGCGATGCCCATTACATAACTCCCAAAAACATTTTGCAATTTTACCCCACTTGCTAACACGGGGAAGTGGTAATTGACCTTTTGCTGCATTGTCGTTCATGTATTTAGGATTATAGATCTGATAGTTACCATCACAAAATGCACCTTTATACTTTGTGCGTAGTTTCATCAATAAAAAAATCACGCCGCGTTTTATGACATTGAAGCGTAACCTCCTTCAAAGTTGCCCGACACTACGGCGGTAAATATCCGCGTTTAGCCAAATATATTGATGTTTTAAAGACTCACATTTCCATTGCTACATAATAGAATGTGTAACAATGTACTGTGTTTATCTTTAAGTCTCGCCTCCATTTACTGGTCTATTTGTAAAATTCCTGAGGCAACGCACGATTTTAAAGAAATATAGAACTTCGTAAGTTTGTTTGCAACTACAGCCACTTCGCCCACCTTTGGACCAAACTGAACAGCATGTTTTAGGCCATGGTTTAAATAACTCGACATGGATTGATTTTAGGGGACCGAAGGGACCCCCTTCATTGTCGTCTGATGGAGATGAAAAGTCGTAATTACCCGGTTGAGTAAAGTGAGCCGCGAAGCGCGAGCCAGCCACCTTTGTTCCCTGCGTGTCCCGCCAGATATGACTCCCACCACAACTCTTAATCCCATTCCCTCGCGCCCTTCAGATTCTTGAAGTGACGCTGAAAAAATAAAACCTCTACAAGGTTGTTAGCGGTAAACAAAATTCGCTACCACTTCAGCGGAGGTTCTGTCCCCGCCCCTACTTGAAGTTTTTAATAGAGTTGTTCGTAGTTGAGCATTGACGTGTACATTAAGTTGCACACTGATTGAACACCGAGTTGCAAGTTGAGTATCTTTAAGTAGCCACGTGTGGACAACATGCACTAACAATTAAATATTAGTTAAGTAGAAACTTGAACGTTATATAAGGTTGGGAAATCAAAGATACAAATCAACACAAGTTCATGGATAACACTTAAGGTTTCAACACGTATACTTAAATCTACTATGTGTCATTTTCTCTAGGATGTAAATAAACCCTCAATTTTTGTCAAAGTTGAAATTTTGCAATATTGTTTTAAAATTGCTGTAGTAAAGCTACCTGCAAATGGTAAAATTGAAAACAACGCACTTTTTAAATAGGGCATCATGAAATAGTCAAAATGGCAGGTTTAAGGTAATTTTAACAAGCTTTTATGTCCGTTTTCACTGAAAAGGGATTATTATTTTTTGATATGATGAGACACGATGGGCATTTTATATTTTGGGGAAAATGACTGTGGCTTTAATACTCTACAGTTACTGTGTAGAAAAATGCCCCGAGGGAGCAAAAAGTCGTCTGATGGCCGAATTGTTACACAGTAAGGAACTCGACTGTGTTTTTTTCTTCTGTACAATTTCTTTCCTTCTTTCCCTGTCATCAATGCTATTATCTCAGACATGCAACATTCCATATTGACCAATTGGTGACAAGGACTAGTCAAACACACAAACTTTTGACATGACCAGATGAGATTGGTGTCAAAGGTCACAATAGGGTCAAAGGTCAAAATGTTACCATGGCAAAAAAATCAAGAATTAGCTCAAATCTCAAAATTAATACTGTCATCATCTTGTAGGACTTAATCAACACTACAAAAAAGTCAACTATGACTTTGTCATGTGATGCATGATTAGGGGTCATAGGTCAAAATACATCAAATTACGTTAAACTTCAAATCAATACTCCTTCTAAACAGATCTACAGTAGATCACAATACCAACCATTGGGGACATGACGATGTGGGTGAGTTTTGAATCCGCCTACAAAAAGTTACTTAATGAATGAAATGTTGATCAAAAGGTCATCTGGGGTTCACTAAAGTCAAACTTCATTTACTGTAATAATATAACAAGAACGCAACTGATATTTGACTGAAAGGATCCTTTTTGACATTCTTAAAAACATGTTGAAAATATTTCGAGGTCAAAGGTCATTAAGAGGTCAAGGTCAAATTTTCCAAATACTCCATTTGGCCTGATATTTGACTGCAAAAAAATGCTCTTATGGAACATTCTAAACATGTTGAAAATATTTTTTTAGGTCAAAGGTCTTAAGAGGGGTCAAAGGTCAAATTTTTCCAAATGCTCCGATTGAAGCGAAAATTGACTGAACTGATTCCCTTATGAACAACTAAGCATGCTGAAAATATTTTTAGAGTCAAAGGTCATTAAGAGGTCAAAGTTGGAGCTGACATTTTAAATGATCAGATGACATTCTAAATGTCGGAAAATATTTTCCGAGATCAGGTAATTTAGGGTTAAAGGTCACTACCTCGACTGTGTTGAGATCTGTCCTCCAGATCTAAGTTCATTCTTCCTTGTTATCTGTAAAAGTCAAGGGTCAGCTGACAACAAAACTATTATAGACCCTGTAGATCAAGTCAAGATTTATAGTTGCAGGGTTTGCGTCAAAAATCTTCAGATGGCGCCATTGTTGGTAGCAATTCCACAGATATTTAGAGTAATCAGAGCCCGAGACAAACAATCAACAATTTCACAAATCATCTTGTTAAGTGAAAATGTTAGAAGAAAAAAGGTTAGTAAGAGAATTTCTTTGAAATACTTTCAGCTTGTTGGGTAAGATGTTCTTGGACTTTCTGAAATCTCTGTGTTTTCCTCCGGGACTAATATCCTAATTAGAAGTAAGAAGTCAATTGTTTTTTTTATTATTTTTTATAATATGTAAAATGACCGAAGAAAGCCACTTAAATATCAAACACGTAACTAGCCCAAAACTCACAAAAAAGTTACTTGGCATACATTTTCCGTTCAGGTATTTCCAGGATGGAAATGTTTCTTCTCCAACTATTTTTAGTAATAAACGAATGGAAGAAAAACAGGAATAACGATTTTCCTGCTCCTAACGTTTTAAGTTTAATATTGACCTGCTCAAGTCGGGACTTTATAAAGTCCATACGCGGTTATGTTACACTGAGATTCGCATTAAGCGCCTATTTTCCAAGCACAAAGTAATGATTTTTGGCTTCAGATAAGCAAACAGTTTTAGGTCAAATGCCCTTCAGTGAGAGAAGAAGGTGAATGCTGTGTATTGGATGGTGAACTCTTGTAAATATAATACAACTGTTAATATTGTCGTATATAGCAAAGTAAGAGACGGTTAGACGCCAAATATAAGATATAACTTGTATTTAAGGTAGTTCAAACCTTAATATCCTATCGCTTTTGAAAGCTTTACCGATATTATTATTATTACCTTTAAAGTAGTTGTACTACTACTTCTACATTTACATCTAATATGCTAATTCCATGCCAATTAAATTTATTTACTTGAAAACTTGGCAAAATGGCAAAATTTTTATGACTTTACCGGGGACTGATTTATAAAATGCTCAGACCCAAACATGAAGTCTAATGGTGGGTCCGTAATGAAAAGAAGTGTTTCATAAACGAGTCAAAAACCTAGGATTTAATTTCATGTTAATTATTCAGTCTACTAAGGCAAAGAAGACATTCTTAACATAATGTCCCTATGATTTTTCATCAACATTTAAATAATCGTTTAAAAAAAGCAAGGGGTTAGAAGATATCACTTACTGAAAAGGAAAACATGAATAAGAGAGAGAGAGAGAGAGAAAGAAAAACAAGCAAACAAACTAAAACAGGGAAAAGAAAAATGGACATTTTTTTAAAAGTATCATTCGTTAAGTATGATGCAACTGAATGTGGCAATTAATACCAATATTTGCTTTAGTTCTGCAAGACCGCAGAATTACATTTTTGAAATTGGTTGCCGAATTTTTTAATCTAATGTGTGTATACGAAAAAGAAAATAAAACTACCAGAGTAAATACCTGTGCGAACTCATTCAATAAAATTGAGTGACTGCGTCTTTAAATTCTTTACATACTTTATCAAAAGGATTTCACAAAAACGAATTTGAATGATCTTCTGAAAATCTTCCTTGCTTGAAAACGGTTATGAATGCACATTAATGAAATTGAATCATTAAAATAAAAAAAAAAAATTAAGTGTACCATCAGAATTTGGCTAAATTTGAATGATCGCATCTCGATAAAATGGATTAAATTATATTTGTTATCTCACAATGCTTCAAGTCAAGAATTTCAAAATGCAGCATTTGACTAACTTCGTTTGGTGACAAAGGTAGGTAATCGTTTGATGTACATATAATTTATAGTTATTGACTTATATTGCAAAACATGTAGTTGAGCAAAATAATCTTCAACATCTTTCACCTGGACCATTACTATATTGATTTTATTGATATTTTAGACAATCCACATTCTTAACAAATCGTTTCTGCTGGGCAAAATAGTTTTCCGTTATATGTAAAATTACGGTCTTCAGCACTAGGCCTCTTTTCTTGTGGCTTTAGGTTATTTCTGGCCCGGGGGCTTTCCTTCAATACCATAACAAGGGATAGACGTGTGAATGTTTGTGACGGCGTGTATGTGTTGCGTTTTTTACAATGCGTTGAATTTTCGTTAGCTTGAAACTCGTTGATTTTTTTGGGGGGGGGAGTTTCCGTAACATGACCCATCTGACACACTTTTTTGAATTCGGAAACCATAACGGAATTAAACCTGTGCTTTATTCCGTGACGGGTTTCCGAATTTATAAGTGTGTCAGAAAAGTGTGTCAGATGGGTCAGGTTACACGGAAACTCCCGATTTGTTTTTACTACTTTCATTTACTACTTCTTAAGACCGTGACAACTTTCACTTTGAAATGTGGGATACCTCAATAGATACGGGTGCGTGAGTGTTGTACACGCGTGTATGTGGCCGGCGTTTTTTCGTATGATTAAACCCTGAGGACGAATATACCTAACAGAGATCGAAGCAAGTAATCATGGATTGTTTGCAGCGTGCAGTAGCTGGTACGGTATTTTATGTTAATTCACAAATGAATGAACGATTTCCCTCGACTGGATCGAGAGCAGTAATCGTTATTTCAATACTTTCATGTATAACCCCCAGATTTGAGTTTTGGCTGTCCTATTTTTACATCAATGATGCTCACACGTAGGTTATTTTCAAAGCCTGAACACAGTTTAGTACTCATAACCTTTGCATATTTAAAGCCATGGAAAAACTTAAAATGACCCCGATTTTGTACACTCAGTTTGTCGACAATAGGTAGAATTTGCTCAATTTCAATGTATTAATGGCATTCTTGAATATCTTTCAAAATATACTAAAAATGTGTAAAATTTTCCTCTTTCAATATCACAAAAATTGAAACCAATTTGGACCAGGTTAGTTCTCAAACTTTAATTATTTAACAGAATAGCATCTAATTGGACAGTTTATTCAATTTTGACTTCAGTCTTATGAAAATGAAGTTTTGATGACCTGTAGCCGTTCCTAAGAACAATTATATACACGTTAGTGTCACTGAATTGAAGCACAAAATTGGGTCAAAGTTCCTGATCGCAGATAACCTCGCTCATAGAAAAAGTAATGTGCTCACAGCGCCATCGTGCGGCCAAGTCTTGCCACCGAAACAGACCTGGTTCGAATACGCTCGAGCTGTTACAATGGACTACAGCTTTGCTTTCCGGCTCTATTTGTATTGCTCTAGGATTAAACCAGTTTGACGCCACATCATGGGTAACAAGAATGAATTGTTTTGCAAGGCTTTTCGCAATATCAAGATGGCGTCAAAGAGTGAACGCAGTATTTGAAAATAGTCGAATCAACCACTAACAGTAAATATTTCTACTATGAAACGATAAGCCCTGGACCGAGCTACACATTTGTAACACATCTCCAAGGACAAAAGGTTTGAGTGATTAAATCGTTTAACGACCTGACTGGAACCCCCTGAAACTTGATTCTTAAGTGCCGCAGTGGTGCCTTAAGGAGAGGGCGCCAAAACAATGATGGGCAACCTAAGTGGCCCTTAGGTAAAGTAGGCAACACATACAGGGGTCAATTTGTAATTGATCCAATCAGGTTGAAAAGCACACCATGTTAGGTGTCTAACCATAAGATTCAGAAAGGTTTAGTTTGTAATATTACAGCCTAAAGTTTCGAGTTATAGGCTAAAAACAGTCCAAACTCCTAATCGGGTCAATTTCAGTTGTACAGGGGTCAAATTTTTAAAGTTGCTGCTGTTGCTCGCTCCGATTGTGATAAAAAATGGTGCAAATTATTGGTGGAGTTCATATGATTAAAATAAGGAATAGTTTTGTAACTGTCTTAAATGTGTAGTTTCCGATGTAGGGGGCACAGAAGGTCAACGTCCTTGACCTCAAGTGGCGTTATCTTGTTACCACACTACTTTCTTAAGAAAGCAATTGAGACACTCAAAACATTCCCTGAATTTTATCCTAATGAGCTCCACCAATAGTATGCACCACTTTTTATCCAAATCGAGCAATTTAAAATTTGACCCCCTGTAACAACTGAAATTGGAACCCTTTTATTGATTTTTGCTGTTTTTAGCCTATAACTCTGAACTTAGGTTGTACATATTACAAACTATACCTTTTCTGAATCCTTTATGGGTAGACACTAACATGGTGCTTGTCAACATGATTGGATCATTACAAATTTGGACCCCTGTACAAACTTTGTTTGGCCCCCTCCCCTTAAGGCACCCCTTGCCGCACTTAAGAATCACGTTTTCCAGGGTTTCCCTTCAGTTCTGTCCCCACATATTTAATCACACAACCTTTGTACTTGAGATTGGTTACAAATGTGTGCTAGCTCCCGGGTTAATACGTTGTAGGCATAATAAATCCATTTCTTTAAGTCGTATCATTTTTTAATTTAGCGGCCTTCCAGTGACACTGTAGTAAAGTAAGGTCTCGGGTAATAAGTTTGGAATAATAATACATTTTTCAGTTTTACTCTTCTGAAAGCGTAGTTAGGGAGCTAACGGAGAATATATGGAGCGTGAGGTCTGGGTCCGCGTAAAAGGCTGACTCGCGATTTCTCGATGAGGGCGCAATCAATTTTCAACAATATGTTTTTTTTGTATGGTACATGATGCTTGTTCCATATAGCTAATCACTGTGTGAACAAAGAACTAACCAAATCGAATTCCTTCATTTCGAAAATCACAACTTTGTTAGAAATTCCGGATCAGGAATGTTTGTTATACACGGTATCTTATGGCACTGTTATACTGTGTATAAATGTTTACTGCAGAAAAACGGAAAATCCGATTCATTTCTACTTAGCATTTTAGGTGACTATCTTAGTTCCAGATGACTATTTTTAATTACTACACACAAAAAAATATATTTCGAAATCTCTGAGTCAGCCTTAAAGAGCCTAGAAAAATCTAAATAGTAGATGCTCTCTGGGGGTATTTTATATTTGGAAAATTTACCTGACCTAAATTTGACAAAATGTGTATGCATTATTGGATGTTTTGTTCTTGTGTATAATGGGGTGTCCGTCTTTAAATTATTTAAAGAAAGAATTTCATCTCCCCTTTTCCCGCTGGAAAAACAAGACGTACCTAAACCAATGTCTAAAGTAAGACGAGGCATAGTGTTCTTCCCACAATGCATTCCTTCCAATACAATTTTTGTACTGGTTGTCACATGAATTTATAGTGATAAAAAAATGCAAATGGTGCGCCCGCAGGTGGAGTGCCCATCTCTCTGTCATTGGCGTTTGGGCCAGACTCCCTCACATAATGTTGCTGTGTGGGTCGCCACTCCTCCCACACAGCAAGTCTGTTTTGCATTCCCAGCATATGCCGGTGTCATATATTACAGCGCCCGTGTGACTGAGTGTCCTACCACCCATCTGTCTATTGTGTTCTCCATTGAGTGCTGTATGCATCATTTGTTTCAGCACTGTGCCAAAATGGCCTCGCCTACAAGGTCACGGTTTATCACGTACATGTTGTGCTATGGTAGCTAGGACACTCTCTCATGGGGGACACTCAGTTTCTTTACACCGGTACCCAATTATACTCCTGGGTGGAGAGAGGCAAGCAAGGTAAAGTGCCTTGGCAACAGCGGGGCTCGAACTCCACAACCTTTATGCTTATGAGGCCGAGCGCTGATCCACCTGCACCACATGCACCACCTTGGCCCCCACATAGTATAAAAGGTACTTTCATTGGGCATATTGGGAATGAATTTCTGTATCATTAAGGTATTTTTGTCACTATAAATTAGCTATATGAAAAAAAAAATCATCAACTTTTCTTAAAGTAAGCGTGTAGCTTAAAACAGACTAAAACAAGTTTAAACGTGGTACCAATTATTACACTACCTGCTATCTTTTTCAGAAATGTATTTCGTATACGTTATTGTGTTGCCTTACTTTACACTAAGGGCCACTAGGGTTGCCATCAACACATGGCAAGGTTTACAGCATTTGTGGGTATTTATTTTTTCTGATGACGACTCATGACCTCATTGCGTCAGTTAGGAACATGACTGTTTAAATATGCGTTCTACAACGTGAAAATAAGGTCATTTTAACACAAAACTGTGAGCCTCGAAATCATAAATAAGGGGCATTTGAAGCTTCAAGCCTTGAAATATCACAAAGATAGGGATTGGGAAATCCTCCGGCATTATCTACACCTATACGAAATTTCACGAGAGAGAAGTCAACGGAAATGTGCTAAAGCCCTCTTAATTATTTCCCTTAGAAATCGTACGCGTCAATTACAGCTGTTGCTTTATGCATACATAATGCTGTTTAAAGGGGGGGGGGGGGGGTCTGACACCATCGATTGATAGTTGGGTGATTCAATTACTGTGAATTTCTTAATTTGTTAGTCACGCCGACTTGTCCAATCCTTTAAGGCGTTTTGCTCTTGAAGATGGAATGATAATTCCGTTTCCACAAGTTGTGACATTGCTAAGATTTAACACTACCAATTGAAATAGCACAATCGATAAGAAGATTCGTTTTTTTCATTGATTTCTCGACGGAAATAATTAACCTTGAACAAAACGCCCATGCCATATTCACATGGATGTTCGGTAGAAGATTAGTAAAAAGCCCCTATGTTGGTACGCTTGGCCCATGTCCCATATTCACTTGCATGTTCGGAAGATTAGAACTTATAAAGATAATTCAGCAGAGAAAATAAAAACCAATGTATGTTGTGTGCTCGCATATTGGGGCGAAACCCCAGGTTTAAAACTGAAAGACCCTGTCATTTCTTAAGAAAAGGTGGTCAAATGTCACATAGGGTTCATTATAGCTCCAGATGTGTACACCCAGATGGAGTCTTGAAGTTAGTCGTTCAACCAGTAGAAGACCGTTCAGGACTGATCTATTTGAAAAACAGTGAAGAGGATCAGAGATATTTGTCACGGTATTTGAGGGGATTAAAACATTGAAAAGAAAAATAGATGTTTCACAAATATGACCCTTGCCTTTGACCTAAAGATGTAGTGTTATCCACTACGGCCGTTGATGCACGATTCGTTAAATGTGATCAGCGATCTGGGCTATACAGGTTTCTTCTTTAAGTAGACGGGCGATATAAAATGTGGCTCCATATAAATCGATTTCATAGCTATACCAGTGTACGCGGATGTTAATGGGACCCGATTGACACAAAGCTAACGGGCAACATGGAAGCCCCCTGTGCGCGTTGTAAAAATGGTTTCAACAAGATATGACTCCATTACTATGATTACACTATATACAATAATACAATTCCTTGTTAGCGTAAATAGAATCAGGATATCAAGGGCGTTCGCAATATGTTTTCGTAAACTAAGGTCATGCAGGTTCAAATTCTGATAGCAAGTTATATCGCCCCAGTTTCACCAACACCATTTGTGTTACCGCTGCCATTGCGCTAGAGACTCCTAGGGCCAATGTTATTTGAAGGTTAATACTCCTCACCACCTTGCTCTCAACCCGAGGCGAGACCACCAACATTTGCATTCCCACTGACATTTAAACGGGTTCGGCCCCGGGATGGCCCAAGGATCAAAGGAGATAACGCACATACAGGATTAGCTGCGGATCTGTGTGGACATGACGTAGCCTAATTGCTGAGGACGATGAATCCGACCAGACTTACATAAATCGGTAGTACACGGCTATGTACATTCTATGTAAATTGCAATTCTACAATGTCCGCAGAGGGGAATATAAAACGAAGAACTGCAAGACAACATATTTTTTTTTATTTATTAGTAGTCAAGTCAAAATAGGATAGGAATACCTAACAAAACAACATATCAAAGTTTACCAAAATCGGAGTAGTGGAACGGCGCCTAATTGCATAAATTCAAAAATGGCCGCCATTTAAAACATTTTGCTTATATCTTGGATCTAAGATTGGTAGAAACTTCAGGTTGGTACCTATAACTAGTTGTGGGGGTTCCAAGGAAGTTCAGGGTATACATTATTTATATCATTGGGTCATTTCTTCTTGCCCTAATTGCATAAAATTCAAACTGGCGGCCATTTTGAACCATTTTGTATATATATCGGGAATCTGAAACGACCCAAAGCTTCATTTGGTGTCTATACCAATATTATTGGAGTCAAAGAAATTTAATTTTACAGTATTGTACTATTGTGCCATTTCATCCATGTCTAAATTTGCAGAAATCAAAATGGCAGCCATGCACTTTAAACCTTTCAACTATAAAATTCAGTAGGTGGGCATTTGGACTTGGAGAGGCTCATTTGCGATGTTTATACCCAATATTTGCCAAGTCATGAGCAAAAATTGATCAATATTAGTAAAACAATAAGGCATTTTGTCACATCCTCATTTGCATAAATTAGAAAGGGTTGCCAGCTTTTTAAACACATGACCTATATCTCAAAGTCTGAAATTGCATAATGGGAAAGGTCACCAACACATTGGACAAATGCAGGCGCGGATCTAGGGAGGGAGGATGGGGGCGCCGCCCCTCCCGGTTAATTCTGCAAAATCTTGCAAAATCAGCCCATTTTGGGACAAGGTTTAGCCTTCAGCTCCCCGGTAATTGACCACCGTTTTTCAAATCCTGGATCCGCCCCTGAATGGCATCGGGCCCTAAATCGCTTATCATATGAATTTGAATTTTTAGGATATATGGCACTCCAGTCATTTAATGATGACTTCTTAGTTGGCAATAACGTCTAGCCCTACAGCCAGTAGTGAGATGTTTTAGTCATCAATGTCTTCTTCAGTTTCTTCAAGATCCTGGATCCATGGGCACCATTGGAAAGCAGTGTCTCAACACTGAATGATTTACCCAGGCTAAATAAGACAAAGAAATCAAACAAAGACCACGCTGACAACATTTTGCATCAACTCTAAACACTTCTATCTTGGTTACCACTGAAGGACACATTTGCTCTGCAGGTACACTGACTGCTGTGCAAGTGACCTGTTTGCATTTGCACCTTATTATTAAGAAATGTTTTATGGGATGTATCTTTGTCATAAATAAAAGGTGTGGAAGTGTAGTAACGATTCATACAGACGGTAAGGTAGATTTCCTCCTTATACCTGAAATAGGTAATAGATTGCAAGGGGATGACTGGAAATGTTAGTCAGAAGTTAAAGAGAACCATTTAAGTGGGTACTAATGCAATTTTGTTGATAAATATTAATGGACCATGTGTTTAGTGGAATAATTCAACAGTGCCACCTTGGCACCCTTGGCAATTGAGTTAATTGAGGTCACGTCATACGGTCATGTAATCCTTTATGATGCCTGAACAAGGTATTTGTCTATAGGTCAAAGGGGGTCAAAGGATAACAAATCTTTGTCTAGTGTCAATTTTTAAAGTGCCTTATGTAAATAGGAGTACCCTTATTATATTCATCTTGCAAAAGATTTTTTAAAAAGTACTAGTGGGCTATAGACACAGGGAGCCACATATTTACATTTAATGTTATGACATTACAATGTGTTTAAGGCCCACAAAACAATAGGGTTGTTGTTAAGTTGCAGCCATTTGTACTTCAGGTGACTTCGTAGATAGAGCAAACTATAACCTTTTCAAAATCTTTGTGTTCCAAATACAGATTTAAATGCGGACTTCTTTTAATTGCGCAGGATATTATGAAAAATTGACCTACAAACTCATTATTAACCATCGTACATGCACATCATCAGTGACTTTTACTTCTTGGGAACTAAGGAAGAATTTCATCATACTTTATGGATGCATTTAGGGGAAATTTAATCTGGAATGTACCTGTGACCTCAATGCCTCAAATTGTTCAAAGGTCAACTAGACAATGTCAATACGTTCAGTAAAAATTGCATTATATACTCCGGTCTTCAATGAGGCCGCCTCTCGACTATGTAATACAATTTTGACGATAAAATTGAGGGCTATAACATTCCAATTGTGTAAAGAGAGCGGTCTTAAAAGCACTCAAATAAAAGATATGATAGAAAAGAAGTCCTTTTAATATGATTTTGTTAAGATTTGTTGGTCAACAACCGCATAATTGAGAGGGTCGGAGAGATATATTTTTAAACCGTCTGTTAACACTACTAAAAATGTCTATAATTATGAGGATAGTGAAACATGAATGGTAGAATGTGAATTTATTGGTGAATTCCTTTCTAAGAAAGTATTCTAAAATATGACAAAAGGCAACTGAGATTAATTTGAAGCGGAAAAGATAATAAAGCAAAAAGTGTAGGATCAAGCTAATTACTCAAACGCGGAATAAAATAAATGTATATGTAGCACAAGTTGAAAACGTAAAAACAATTTCTCGCCTATTTTCAGATTTAGGAGGGAAATCTACATTACTTCTGTAGGTAATCATTGAATACAATAGACTAAATGCAAATAACTAAGTTATGGACTGGTAGACTATGCCCTGCCTCGCTTCCCGAGATAGTCAAATGAAGTAAAGACTTGAATAACAACCCATTGGTATAAATTCCTGTTAACTGTTTTTAAGATCCTTGATCTCCAGAAAATATTTTCAAGCACCTCGTCAGCTACTAAAGTTATAGTGTCAAAAGTGGTTCCAAAATGGTCTCCATTTTGGAAAAATTCATACAAGTTAAGCATCAAAGAATAAAACCAATGAGTTATATTAATGTTAAAACAGAATTACTTGATCTGGTGAAAAACATGGGTATAGTAAACCAAAAAGAAAACCTTTACCATTCTCAATCCCCAAGATTAGTGGGGTAACACGTGGTTCCCAAATGGCACCATGTTGAATTATGTAAAATTAAAGGGAAGAATAAAATGACCCAATGTATAAATAATATTATAATTGAATTCCTTGACCATCTAAAACATGGGATAAGATAGCCACCAGAATTAAGTCTGTACTAATTTCAGATCCCAAGATATATAGGCAAAATCAGTTTGAATGGCGGCCATTTTGGAATTATGCACATAGAATTGTTCCAGATCCGATTTTGGTAAACTTTTGATATGTTGTTTTGTAGCCTATTCCAAGTTAAATTACAAATAAGGGTTTCTGTTGCAAGTTGTTTTGGGTTGACCCCTTATTTTTCATATTTTTGACTGGACTAGAGGAGTAAACTAAAGGAACGATAGTAAGATATGAACATAATAGAAATTGATTATGTCATGCGTGTTTTTTTTTCTAAACTTGCTATTCGCACGAAATGAATATTTACAAGATAGAGAAATGATTTGTGTGTGAGTGTGTACAAAAGTATGTCGGAACGATCCACATACCCCTACTCACAATATATCAAGATTCAAAAAGCCATGTACCATATACTCAAACAGTACATTTGGTTGTGCGATGTTTGTTTTGAAACTACTGCCAGATTAATATTTTTGTTTATAAATATCTGCAACACAACTACAGACTTTGAAATGAAAAGGTTTGTCTTGACCAAGGAAATAGCAACAGACAATATGACAACGCTGTTGATGAGGGCGTCATGACTAGTCTCAAAGCCCTTTGGGAAGGGTGGCAGCGGGACACTATCGACTTAACACTGTTATAACAATTTTCCGTAAATAAAAAACAGATTTTCCGTAAATTTACGGAAAAAATTGTTTTAGAAAACAATAAAAATAAAACACAAAAAACATAAAAAATAGCTAAAAATGTTAATTTACGGAAATATTTCAAAAATTTCTGGCCGCAATATTTCCGGACTTTTTTTTGGTTCCGTAATTAATACGGAAAAATTTGTTAAAAATAAATATTTTTTCCATAATATGAGACAAATTTCTGTAAAATTACTGTCAAAGTTCCGTTAATTGACAGAAATTTCTGTAAATTTACCCTAAAAATGACTGGAAATACTGCTGCAGAAATTTCCGGAAATTTACGGACTTTTTAACAGTGTTGGTCTTCTCGATGTTTAGCAAATGGTCCACTGTAACTGCCGTCCACCAAGATCCAAGTGTAGGTTTTTGTTGACCCGCAAGAAAGGGTAGTTTATATATATTTTGCATTCTTCAGTTTCGGCATAAAAAAAGTAGGTTAACGTAACACACCCAAATACACCCACAAAAACCCCCACACCCCCCCCACCATCAAACGCACATAACAAAGTGTAATTTTTATATTTCACAATATTTCGCCTAACAAAATAATTTGGTAACGGACGCACACACACACACACACACATTATGTATTATAGTGTGTGCAGAATAAAACTGTGAAACTGTTTTATTAAAGAAAAAATGATATGATTTCGCGATTGTAAATGGTAGATGACAAATACCATCATAAATCGATAACAATATTTCTCGTCCACCTGGGTTTATTAGTCCTGAGGACACACCTACTCAATTTTAACTCCTGAGATACAACGCAAATGTCACTCTATATATATATTCCTATTTCTATTTAAGATTAAGAAAATCACTCAATTGAATGATGTAACAATTAAAAATCGGCATGGCAATTATTTTAACATTAAAGGTTGTCAAAACAGTTCCTAGCTTAAACTTAAGCTAGGATGGATGGGAATAGTTTGTGGTATCATCCTAAATCCTAAATATCACAGTAAGATCTATAAAAGTATACATTTTTAGATAGTAAATGTACTCCACAAACAATGACGGAATTTTGGT
This sequence comes from Ophioderma brevispina, assembly GCA_023653785.1. NCBI lineage: Eukaryota > Metazoa > Echinodermata > Ophiuroidea > Amphilepidida > Ophiodermatidae > Ophioderma > Ophioderma brevispina. The sequence continues at coordinate 53,296 of JAMKCH010006295.1, forward strand.
AACGGTCATACTTTTCAGGAAAAATCAGGGAAAAGGCCTCCATATCGTCATTTTGTCGTATGGTTTTTTGCATTTGTTATTTTTGATTTTTGTTTTTGTTTCTTTTAGTTTCATGTTTATGCTTTTTTTCAAATCCTGAGTCAAGTTTTCTTATTAAAAACAGAAAATTAAACTGATTCTGGATTTGTGACAAGAACTCTGTTAGTTCCTCAAGTTATCTTTAATTCAGCCTATGTTTATGGAGTCCTTACCATTTACTTTCTAAAAATCTGTATCTTTATAAGTCCTACGATGATATTTAGAAACATATTACACAAAACCATTGGGATTTATAGTGGCCCCTTAACACCCCCGTCACATTCATTTTCGTGTAGTTAATTTGGTGGCACTTGTGACTCCGTTCAAATTGTCGCTTTCATTTCTTTACAATTTTAGTGTGTTCACGACGAAATGATTTGAGTAGTTCCGTCGAAATGCCAATACAGGCATCATCACTGTGCCCGCAACGGTGACAAGCTCACTAGAATCCGGGACTAGAATACAGAGGTACAAGATTCCAGTACTTAAACAGAAGCATTTTTTTTTTCAACTACGAAAATTGCCAATCATGATGCTGTTTCATCAAGTGACCAAATTAAGTGTCCAGGATGTTATGCACTTATAATATAATAAAAAAGTCTTTGAAATAGAAGTGCAGGCTAGGAAATGAATGTATTCTGTTTGACCTAGGTTTATGTGTGTTTTGTTATTCTTTTACCGAACATTCACCTACCAAGATAGCTCAGGTGTTTAGCTCTTCTTGACAATCATACAAAAAATATCAATCATGTTGCAAACATTTCCGTGGGGCATGCAACTTAAAATAAATTACTCACTTGTAATGTAAACTGAACAGACACAAACGGGTAACTATGATTGTCTAGATCCATACACATAGAGAAAACGTTCACTCATTTGCTCACAGTACCTAAGGATAGGATTAAAAGGTCGCTCATACTACCGGTGAATGGGATCAAAAGGCAATGAAATAGGTATTCAACGTGCGGGGCAAACACAGCTATTTGCGCGCGTTTTCCTTAAAAACAAGCAATTTACGCTGAATAATTCCCAGTCAATTTCCAAATTATATGTAAAATCATGCACTTGCAATTCCGAAAAGCGTATTCATATTGATTGCCCTTCGAGGTACTTTGCGATGGCTTCGGCACACTCGTGAAAAACACAGTGAAATTCCACATCCAAAAAATAGTATCCTTATATTCATCAAGTGAACGACCGGCCACGACATCGGCAGTTTGAAATCAATGAGAAATTCTATATGATTTAACCAATCTGTATTTCGCGAGTTGGATCACTTGCTTAAATCTTAGTCAACCATAAACACCATTTTGTCCGATTGGGCGAATATGAAAGTATTAGTATTGATTTTGAAAATCATATGAGCATGACAATTTTCAACTGATCTCTTGAGAAAAGAGGTGCTATCACCAACTATCCAAGGATGTAGATTCTATTCGATAAAAACATGTTATACTGAAAGTGCGTTTCGATCGTGATCTTTCTTATTCAAACAAAGTTTTGTCAAAGTTATGATTTTCATAAATTCACCGCTCCGCTACGAAGATGCACATGTATGCATGTTAGCAGTCAATAAACATTCTGAGATCACAATTATAACAATATGCTTAATACAAGAAAATGGTCGCTCTTGAACAATTCTATGGAATAGGTATGTTTACCATTAGGAAAATGTAATATGTAATAACGAATAATGTCAAACAGTAAAGTCAGACAATCCAAGAAATATAACTCAAGGTTGGAGAAATACTAAGTTCTCTATACGAAACAGCTGCACGACGTTATCGATGATGCGATTATTTCCAGGGTCTAGACGAAACACTGCAACGACTTCTCGATGATGCGATTATTTCCAGGGTTTAAAGAAGGAAATTCCGAGTTCTTTGAACTTTTAGATAAGCTTTTATATTAAAGATGTTGTAGAGTATAGTCATCCATCTCCTTTAAACTTTAAAAATGGTTGAGTAATCAGTCTAGACCATGCGCCATTTGAATTAAACATCAGAGAATCCGCATAGTAAGTCTGACTTTCTTTTGCAATAATACATTGCGATATTACACAATATGTTTTTAAGTGCAGTGTGTGTGATGTATTGTACACTTCAAAAAGAAACAGTTTCGAAACTTTACGGTTCTTATGATGTCTGTAATGGTAATGGATAACATGTTTCATTCTTAACTCAACTTGCAGTTTTTTGAACGAGAAAGTGCTTTTGAACACCAAAGTATTTTACATGGTATTTTTTCTTGGTCTTTATCTTCGAATAGTCATCGCTATTGAGTATTTTGGAATGCATCTTCCCATGAAGCCTGTATTAATTGCAATTTTACAATAAAGCACTTTGTTTGGGACAATTTAAGTAAAGCGGTATTTTTTCCGACCAGCAAAAGGTAAACTTTGAGCTAAGCATGTCGCTTTAAATTGCGGAACATTTCAAATTCATCCGTTCTCATGAAGACTATAGAGGGCATCCTACTTTCCTTATACGGCGATGCCCATTACATAACTCCCCAAAACATTTTGCAATTTTACCCCACTTGCTAACACGGGGAAGTGGTAATTGACCTTTTGCTGCATTGTCGTTCATGTATTTAGGATTATAGATCTGATGGTTACCATAACAAAATGCACCTTTATACTTTGTGCGTAGTTTCATCAATAAAAAAATCACGCCGCGTTTTATGACATTGAAGCGTAACCTCTTTCAAAGTTGCCCGACCCTACGGCGGTAAATATCCGCGTTTAGCCAAACATATTGATGTTTTAAAGACTCACATTTCCATTGCTACATAATAGAATGTGTAACAATGTACTGTGTTTATCTTTAAGTCTCGCCTCCATTTAATGGTCTATTTGTAAAATTCCTGAGGCAACGCACGATTTTAAAGAAATATAGAACTTCGTAAGTTTGTTTGCACCTACAGCCACTTCGCCCACCTTTGGACCAACTGAACAGCATGTTTTAGGCCGTGGTTTAAATAACTCGACATGGATTGATTTTAGGGGACCGAAGGGACCCCCTTCATTGTCGTCTGATGGAGACCAAAAGTCGTAATTACCCGGTTGAGTAAAGTGAGCCGCGAAGCGCGAGCCAGCCACCTTTGTTCCCTGCGTGTCCCGCCAGATGTGACTCCCACCACAACTCTTGATCCCATTCCCCTCGCGCCCTTCAGATTCCTGAAGTGACGCTGAAAAAATAAAACCTGCACAAGGTTATAGCGGTAAACAAAATTCGCTACCACTTCAGCGGAGGTTCTGTCCGCGCCCCTGCTTGAAGTATTTAATAGAGTTGTTCGTAGTTGAGCATTGACTTGTACATTGAGTTGCACACCGATTGAACACGGAGTTGCAAGTTGAGTATATTTAAGTAGCCACGTGTGGACAACATGCACTAACAATTAAATATTAGTTAAGTAGAAACTTGAACGTTATATAAGGTTGGGAAATCAAAGATACAAATCAACAACAAATTCATGGATAACACATGTGTCATTTTCTCCAGGATGTAAATAAGAAAACCCTCAATTTTTGTCAAAGTTGAAATTGTGCAATATTGTTTTGAAAATTGTAGTAAAGCTACCTGCAAATGGTAAAATTGAAAACAACACCCTTTTTAAATAGGGCGTCATGAAATAGTAAAAAATGGCAGGTTTAAGGTAATTTTAACAAGCTCTTAAGTCCGTTTTCACTGAAAAGGGATTATTATTTTTTGATATGATGAGACGCAATGGGCATTTTATATTTTGGGAAAAATGCCTGACTTGGCTTTAATACTATGCAGTTACTGTGTAGAAAAATGCCCCGAGGGAGAAAAAAAGTCGTCTGATGGCCAAATTGTTCCTTCTTCCTTGTTATCTGTAAAAGTCAAGGGTCAGTTGACAACGAAACTATTATAGACCCTGTAGATCAAGTCAATATTTATAGTTGCAGGGTTTGCATCAAAAATCTTCAGATGGCGCCATTGTTGGTAGCAATTCCACAGATATTTAGAGTAATCAGAGCCCGAGACAAACAATCAACAATTTCACAAGTCATTTTGTTAAGTGAAAGTGTTAAAGAAAAACAATGTCCAGTAAGAGAATTTCTTTGAAATACCTTCAGCTTGTCGTGTAAGATGTTCTTGGACTTTCTGAACTCTCTGTGTATTCCTCCGGAACTAATATCCTAATTAGAAGTAAAAAGTCATTTTTTTCTTTATAATATGTAAAATGACCGAAGAAAGCCACTTAAATATCAAACACGTAACTAGCCCCAAACTCACGAAAAAGTTACTTGACATACATTTTCCGTTCAGGTATTTCCAGGATGGAAATGTTTCTTCTCCAACTATTTTTAGTAATAAAACGAATGGAAGAAAAACAGGAATAACGATTTTCCTGCTACTAACGTTTTAAGTTTAATATTGACCTGCTCAAGTCGGGACTTTATAAAGTGCATATGCGGTTATGTTACACTGTGATTCGCATTAAGCGCCTATTTTCCAAGCATAAAGTAATGATTTTAGGCTTCAGATAAGCAAACAGTTTTAGGTCAAATGCCCTTCAGTGAGAGAAGAAGGTAAATGCTGTGTATTGGATGGTGGACTCTTGTAAATATAATACAACTGTTAATATTGTCGTATATAGCAAAGTAAGAGACGGTTAGACGCCAAATATAATACATTGCATTTGAATGAAAACAAGTTTAAATCCCAATATCTTATCGCTTTTTGAAAGCTTTACCGATATTGTAATTATTACCTTTATAGCAGTTGTATTACTGCTGTTACTACTACTACATTTTACATAACCTAATATGCTATTTCCATGCCAATTAAAATAATTATTTTATTCACTTGGAAACTTGGCAAAATGTTTCTGACTTGACCGGGGACCGAATTATAAAATACTCCGACCCCAACTTGAAGTCTAAAGGGTGCGTCCGTAATGAAAAGAAGTGGTTTCTAAACGAGTCAAATACCTATTTAACTTCATGTTAATTTTTTTCCAAATTTTTCATCTTGACAGCATGGCCTTCATCCCAAAACCCCATCTGTAAAGCTTCGCACCGATATTTCAAACCCGATTTTAAGTGAGAGCTAAAACGTGATTTTGTAATCCTCATAGAGTACTGGGTAAAATTAATAACGGTCGAACAAAATAGGGCATATTTTCGCTCATAACATCCAAATCAAACATCCTTTAGCCCTAAGATTTCACTGGGTAAATGATAGAAGCTTTATTCTGATACCAAAATTTAGACTGCTTCCGGTAAAATCTGGGGTCCATGGGGACGAGGCTATAAACGATCGGACCATTAACCTTTAAGTATGATGCAACTGAAAGTGGCAATTAAAACCAATGTTTGCTTTAGTTCTGCTTGACCACCGAATTACATTTTTGAAATTGGTTGCTTATTTTTTAATTGAATTGTCAGTATATGAAAAAGAAAATAAAATTACCAGAGTAAATACCTGTGCGAACTCATTCAATTAAAAATTGAGTGCTGCATCTTTAAATTCTTTACATACTTTATCAAAACTATTTCACAAAAACGAATTTGAATGATCTTTTGAAAATATTCCTGCTTGAAAACGATTTTGACTGCACATTAATGAAGTTGAATCATTAAAATACAAAACCAATTAAGTGTGACCATCAGAATATGGCTAAATTTGAATGATCGCATCTCGAATCTCTCATATGGTAAATTGCCCCGGAATGGGGTCTAAACCATTCACATCCCTGTAGCCCCCTACGATGTGTTACATTTTACACACATTTATAAGTAATTTGTTCGTTAAAAAGATATATTATATTTGTTATCGGTCACAATGCTCAATCAAGAATTTTAAAATGCAGCATTGACTAACGTCATCTGGTGACAAAGGATAGGGTACTCGTTTGATGTAACATATAATTTAATATTTATTGATACTTATAATTGCAAAACATGTAGGTGAGCAGATATTTTCACATCTTTCACCGGGCTTTATTACTATATTGATTTTATTGAATTTTGGACAATTCATATTCTTAACAAATTCGGTTTTTTGCTCGACAAAATAATTTCCAGTTATATGTCAAATTACGGTCTTCAGCACGAGGCCTCTTTTCTTGTGGCTTTAGGTTTATATCTGGCCTGGGGCTTTTCCTTCAATACCATATCAGGGAAAGGCGTGTGGTGTTTGTGACGGCGTGTATGTGTTTGCGTTTTTTTCACAATGCGTTGAATTTTCTTTACAACTTTGAAACTATTTAGATTTTTTTTGGAGTTTCCGTTAACAATGAACCATCTGACCACTTTATTATCGGAAACCTTACGGAATAAACCTGTGCTTATATTCTCCGTGAGGTTTCGGAATTCATAAGTGTTCCAGAAAAAAAAATTTTCAGAGTCGGTCAGGTTACGGAAACTCCCGACTTTTTTTACTACTAGTCTTTGCTTAAGCGTTGACAAGCTTGTCACTTTGTTAAATGGTGGTGTCTTCACTGGATGCGGGTTGTGTGAGTGATGTTTACACACGCGTGTATGTGGCCGACGCTTTTTCGTATGATTAAACCATCTGTTACCACATCAATGACACAAGAATGAATGAAGGCTTTCCCGAAATATCCAAGATGGCGTTCAAAGTGAACGCCATAGTTGAAATAGTCGAATCATCACAATAACAGAAATATTTCTATGAAGATATGTTACTAGGCATAATAAATCCATTTCTTTAAATCGTTATCAAGTTTTAAACTTTAGCGCCTTCCAGTGACCCCTGTCCTATATGTTAAACAGAATCAAGTATGCTCGGGTGGAATAAGTTTAATGTGAATGAAACTATGTACTATAAAAAATAAATGATTTTTTTGTGCGTGCTGTTGTTTTGGAATAATTATACATTTTTTGTCAGTTTACCTCCCTGGAAAAAAATGTATTCAGTGGAGCTAACGGAATAATGAAGCTTGCGGTCTGGGGGCCGCTTAAAGGCTCACTCAGAGATTGTCCCGATAGGGCGCCATCAAATTTTCAAAAACAATTCTGTTGTTTGTATGTACATCTTTCTTTCCTATCGTGTCCAAACACTGTGGGTTCTCAATATGATCCATCCATAGATGAGTACAAACGTCTGGCTGCTTCACTGAATTCCGCTAGGGCCTTGTTTGTGCATTGTTGTCCAGCAATGGCAGACCAAGAGATGTTCCACATTGTCTGTGGTAGGCTGTGTCCACAAACCACAGGGTAGTGTCCCGATCTGCTTCCAGGTAAGCCCACTTCTTCTGCAAGGAACCTTAGATCGTACTATGAGGCATCGCCATTCATCCCCTTTGAGGAGTCAGCTCCAGGTGGGCGATGCTCCACCAGGGTCAATCCAATATATGTTACTACTTGTGTTGCTGGCAAGTCTTGTTTTTCCAGGTCGACTCGCTTAAACGCTTCTAAGAGACTGTTTAAGAGGTTTGGACTTTGGTTTAGAATCTCTCTCTGGATTTACGGCGATTGGCAGCATGTATCTGTCAGACCTAAGGGTTGCTTCACATTAGATACTTGGAGCTACGCTGGTATGTACATGATGCTTGTCTAGTTAATACTAATCACTGTTGAAGCAATAAGCTCAAATCGAAGTCCTTCTTTCGAAAAAAATCACAAATTTTTTGTTATAACAAACACCGGTATCTTATGGCACTATTATCCTGTGCCTAATGTACTGCAGAAACGAAAAATCCGATTCTACTCTAACTAGCATTTTAGGTGGACTATCTTTAGTTCTAGATGAACTATTTTTAATTACTACAACACCAAATATATTTCGAAATCTCTGATCAGCCTTTAAGAGCCTGAAAAATGGTAAATAGTAGATGCTCCTCTTGGGGTCTTTTTTAGATTTTGGAAAATTCTAAACTGACCTAAATTTGACAAAATTTGTTTGGCATTATTGATGTTTGTTCTTTTGTGTATAATGGGGTGTCACTCTTTAAATTATTTAAAGAAAGAAAATTTTAGCTCCACCTTTTCCCGCTGGAAAAACAAGACGTACCTAAACCAATGTCTAAAGTAAGAGGATGCATAGTGTTACTTCCCACAAATGCATTCCTTCCAATACAATTTTTTTGTACTGGTTTGTCCCCATGAATTTATCGTGAGAAAAGGGTCCGTAAATTGCAGATTATGAGTTTTGTTCATTAAGGTACTTTTTGTCACCATAATTTAGCCTATCTGAAACAACTCATTCAGACATTCTTGCAAAGTAGATCAGTGTACTTAAAACAACAAAACAGAAACTTGGTAACCTTATTACACTACCCGTGTCTTTTTCAGAAATGTGTCGTAGAGGTATTGTGTTGCCTTACTTTACACAAGGGCCACTAGGGTCGCCATCAACAAACACAAGGGCAAATTTAACACATTCTGGTATTTTTTTTTTTTGCTGATGACGACTCATACCTCAATGCGTCAGTTAGGAACCTGACTGTTTAAATATGCGCTTTCTAACAAACGTGAAAAGAAGGTGCATTTTTAACACAAATGTGAGCATCGCAATATACATGAGGGGCATTTGAAGCTTCAAGCCTTGAAAATATCACAAGGATAGGGGGAGTTGGAAAATCCTACGGCATTATCTGCACCTTTACGAGAATTTCACGAGAGAGAAGTCAACGGAAATGTGCCAAGGCAATCTTAATGATTCCGTTGTTACAGGCCCCTAAATTAGCAATATTATTTCACTTTGAGCAAGATTAGAATTTAAATATAGCACATCAAATATTGTAAATTAGTCTAGTAAACATGATAAGACACAATGGACTATATTTAGCACATGACTCATATAGAGAGGACCAGATTCTTCTAGTATTGTTTGAGAGCTAGAGGATATATAAAGCCCTGGTGACAGAAGATGGAGCAGAGTATCACAACATCACTCCTCCCAAGGAGAAGTTCATACCATTATGCTCCAAGTTATTAGCAGAGTTTCCAAGTTGGACAGGACAGTTAATCACAGTCTGTACTAATCTCCCTATAGTGGACATGTCATAGTAGTCTCAGTCTCAGTCTCAGCCGTGTTCGGTTTTGTATTCAGTGGCCTCGAGTTATCCAAGGATAAACAAGCTACAGCACTTTTTGGGCTTTATATTTAGTCGACCTCCGAGCTTCGGGAGTCATTAGGAGCTGGTTTTCTTCAAGAAGGACAAGTCGTCCGTGGACAAGTCCCACTATTGGAAATTGAGTTTTGCGCTGGAATATTCGCAGGACTCTTGGCAAGTTCGGCCATCTTAATGTAATCTCGGCTGCAGCCCGCGTCGCGGCACACACCAGGTAGTAAAGTAGTAGTGTCATAAATTAACACTTTATTATAGATAAATCTGTGATGAGGATACCTAATCGATGTTGAATGAGATTGATTTAAACACACAATAAATAAATACTTGTTTTAAAATTGTAATCAAGTTTTCACAGTGTATTGACTAGTTATTCAGGAGTTTGAATCCGTAGTTTTGAGGTGGTTTGGCCCTGGTCAAGGTGACCGTAAAAAAATTTGGGGCTCGTGTCGGGAAATCACTGTAAAAAAAAAATACAGTTAAAATTTTGAACAAATGTTGATTGTGGTTTAACTTTGCTATCGGTGCTATATATTGTTATTGGTGACAGAAGTGTTCATACACGATGTCGTTTAACGCAGAGGAGTTATTAAAGATGGTACGTGGGAGACGTTTGATGTGCTCAAAAGCCAGTTTAAGGAATTGGCCAAGTATTATGGGGGGAAAAATTGGGAAGTGAAGCATTATAGAGAAAAGCAGTAATTAAGAACCAGTGAGTAACCCATTTTTGAAGAAGATTTGTTGGATGACGGATGTGAAAATTTAGTGGAAAGTCAGGATGTGTCAGATAGTGCCTTTGAAAATGAAACAGTGGATGCAAATGCAAATAGAAAAGGACAAATTGCCTTAGAACAAACATAGGTTAGCCCAATGAAGAGAAAGAAAGGAAAGGACAGATTTGATTAGAAAAAACCTAAAAACAACAAGAACTAGATGCCAAATACAAATGGAACAAAAAGAAAAAGATGACAGATTAAAATTGGAACAAAAAGAAAAAGAAGATAGGTTACAAATGGAGGAAAAATGAAGTTGGCATAAATTGAAGCCAAAAACAAAATTAGAACAAGAAAAGTTAGAAAAGGGTACATCAGGGCTCCTCCTCACATTCAGGTTTGATGCCAACAGAACATCAAATTGGTTCCGACATTTAGGAAACAGAAGGTGACAATGTATTTTTTTGAACTTTGAGAAGATTGCCGAAAAGTATGAATTGGCTAAAGAGCAATGGACAACATTGCTTCAGACGGTGTTTATTGGAAAGCTAGAGAGATCTACTCGTCCTATCAATTGATCAGTGAAGTGATTATGAAGTTAGTAAGATCTACTTTTCTTTAAAGGAGACCTGTATTCAAGATAACTTACATCTATATACGTATAAAAACAATTATGAAACACATATGGAGGGGTGTCATGGAAAGGGAATTTATATGGACCATAAAACAAATTAAAGCCACTTTGTCTGACCATGCGCTATTGAAATTAGCCCGCTATTGTAGGGATATGTATTTGTGTTATGCGATACGGACGGCACAGTAGCGTCATACATCGTCACACATGATGCTTTATAAGTGTATTCCTATGGCATGTATGGCCCAAACGTGCCGGTAGTATCGCATAACACGGTATACCACTAGCGCGATTTTAAATAGCACATGGTCAAATTAGATGGTTTTAATTAATGGTTAGGGTTGTATTAATTCGTTTTTTATGAAACCACTCGATATGTGGTAAATAAATTATTTTATAGTTTATCGTTTAATAGTATTCGTTGCACGGGGTCTCCGTTAAGGCCTTGAAATTCGTGCCTGAGGGTATAGGCAAAATTTCGGAGTGCGAAAAAACTTGCAGATCAAAACTAATGTTGAGTTTGCTAGAGTTCAGGAACAAATGTTGGATAGGTGGCTTACTTCCAAGGAGGTCAAACAAGACTGTAATCAACTTAGGCAGTGGTTTTTTAATGCGCAATTCAAAACAGTGGCATTCCATGACATATTAAAACTCATTGGATGAACGCGATATCAAAGATTTGAAAAATGCAGCAACAATGCAGATGATTTACCGCCTAACATAAGTGAGTTCCAGCAATAGTATGGGTGGGCCTACTAAGTCAGTCAAATTACAAGAGTTTTAATTCAAATAGGCCTTACCAAAAAATGATCATTCCCAAAGTCATGGTACTACTAAAGAAGGGAAACAGTCAGTCAGGTTCCTCCAGTCAGGGGAATAAGGGTTCCTTCTAGTGCCAAACCAAAGTCAGGGAATGGTTTTAAGTCAGTTACTGCACTATTGCAAAGATTCAGGTCACGTTATGGCAAGTTGTTGGAAGTAGATGGGAAAGCAGATGGCCATGAAGCAGAAGATGCTCCCACGGTTGTGCTGTTGTCCCTTAGACCACAAGTTAGTTCCGACATTTAGGGAAAACAGAAGTTGCAGTATTGTTTGCACTTTGAGAAGATTGCCGAAAGTATGAGTGGCCTAAGAGCAATGGACAACATTGTTCAGACGTGTTTATTGGGTAATAGCTAGAGAAGATTTCGTCCCTAATTGATCAGTGCAGTGACTATGAAGTAGTAAAGCAAAGCTATTCGTAAGGAAACTGTCTCAAGAATAATTACACTATCTACGTTATAAAAACAATATTGAACACATTATGGAGTGGGTCATGGGAAAATGGAATTAGACTGGACCATAAAAAAATGAAGACTTTGTCTGACAATGCGCTATTTGAAATTCGCGCGATTGTATATGGGATATGTTATTTGTGTATGCGATTACGGACGGCATAGTAGCGTCATTACACCTTCACACATGATTGCTTTCATTAAGGTGTATTGCCTATGGCATGTAGGCCCAACGTGCCGGGTCGTAATCGCTAACACGGTTTACACTAGCGCGATTTTTAATAGCACATGGTCAAAACTAGATGGTTTTAATTCATTGTGAGGGTGGATTATTCGGTTTTTTAAAACACTCGATATGTGGTCAAAATTATTTTATAGTTTATCGTTTACTATTTTCGTGCACGGGTTCTCCTTAAGGCCTATGAATTTAGTGCATGACGCGTATAGGCAAAAAATTTCGGAGTGCGAAAAAACTTTGCAGATCAAACTCATGGTGAGTTTGCTAGAGTTCAGGAACAAATGTTGAATAGGTGGCTCACTTCCAAGGAGGTGGAAACAGACTTTAATCAACTAGGAAGTGGTTTTAATTGAGCAATTCAAAACAGTGCATTCATGCCGATATTACAACTCATTTGGATGAACGTGATATCAAGATTTGAAATGCAGCAACAATAGAGTGTACGCCCTCACAACATAAGTTGAGTGCCCAGCAATAGTATGGGTGGGCCTAAAAGTCAAGGTCAGAATTACAAGAGTTTTAATTCATATAGGCCTTACCAAAGTCATTCCAAAGTCATGGTAATACTAAAGAAGGGAACAGTCAGTCAGGTTCCTCCCGTTCAGGGGAATAAGGGGCCTTTAGTGCCAACCAAAGTCAGGAATGGTTTTAAGTCAGATGTGTAACTTGCACAATGCACGGATTCAGGGCACGTTATGGCAAGTTGTTGGAAGTAGATGGGAAAGCAGATGGCCATGAAGCAGAAGTCTGCTCCCACAGGATGTGCTGTGTCCATTAGACCACAATTTAGTTCCGGGAATATTAAACAGAATAGATGTGAGTCTGAGAAAGTAGGGAGACTTTGAACCATTTGTTTAGGAGGGTTCAGTGTCGCTGGATGGTGACAAAGTTGATACAAAACCTATAAAGATCATGCGTGACAATGTTGTGCCCAGTCAGTATTTTGGAGGGGTCAATTGCCCTTTAGTGAAGTTAGGGCAACAGTGTGAGAGAGTGATTTGATCCAAGGTATAGGCATGTCGAGATTATTAGTGTCCCTCTTCACAAGGTGAATTTTAAGTCTGATTTGGTCTCAGTACAGGTCTAGTTGGAGCTAAAGGCCTGAAATTCAGTCAAAGGTGTTTCAATGTTATTAGGGAATGATTTGGCAGGCGGGACAGTAACATCCCGAACCAATTGTTACCCACAATTCCGGCACAGAAATATCTAGTGATGATGGAATAGCTACAGTTTATTCCGCTCTGGGCAGTTACCAAATTCTGTTTGGAATGTTGAGGAAGGACTGGGATGAGGGAGTTCCACTGTTGTTGTTTGCGGCAAGGAGCAGTTCAAGAAACCTAGGTTTCAGTCCTTTGAGTTAGTTTCTGGGCGTACAGTTTCGTGGTCCCTTGAAACTCCTAAAGGAGTAGTGGCTGACGAATTGAACTGACACCAAACTGTTGGACTATTTTCCAAATTCAAGTTAGCTCAATAGGGCAAATGAAATTGCCAGGGAAGAATATGACAGCTAGGCTCGACCAAAATGAAGAAGTGGTATGATCAACGATGCCAAGAGTAGGGTCGTTAGGCCAGGAGACCAAGTGTTAGTTTTGTTTCCAATCCTGGACATCCCACTGCAGGAAAGATACCATGGTCCCTATACAGTAGAGCTCCACAAGTTAAATGGAGTTGACTACATAGTCAAAATGCCAAATAGGCGTAAGAGTAGGCCATTGTGCCATAAATTGTTGAAAGAGTATGTAGTAGAAATGGATGGATGGCAGTGCAAAACCAGTGGGCTCTGTAAGTCTTGCTGATTGAACGTGCACATGATGAATATCATGAATCTGAAGTTGTAAATAATGCAACACAATGCTGACATCCAACGAATTGCAACATTCAGATGTGTCAAAGATTTGGATACAAAATACGCCACCTTTCAGAAAATCAACAGTGTGAAATCAGGCAGTTGATTCATGAGTTTGAGGATATTTTTCCTGATGTTTCCTAGAGAACCACAGCGGCCTTATCATTGATGTTGATGTGGGTGATTTGTGACCCAAATAAACAGCACCCTTCCAGGTAAATCCGATAAAGAAAAAACAGCTCAAACAAAGGTTTGTGACAGACTCAGAAGGGTAAATCACTGTTCAAAGACTGATCATTTCCGCTACCTCGTATGGATGATTGCATTGATAAAATTGGCAATTCAAAGTATGTCATGCAAGTTTGCCTTTTGAAGGGGTAAGTGGCAGGTTCCCCTTACTGATCGTGCGAAAGAAATTTCGGCGTTTTGCACGCCGGTGGGCTTTTTCAGTATCGGTTATGCCATTCGTTATGAAAAACGCACCGGCAAACCTTCCACAAGAATGGTGAATCATATAGTTGCGACATAGAAGGCTGTGAAGCCTATGTGAGGATTTGATGTTTCGGTCAGTTTGGGAAACAACACATTGAGGCAGCTCCATCGCCTGTTTCGAGAAGTGGTCAGAAAACAAACTGACAGTCCATTTGGTCAAGAGTGGGTTTTGCCATGCCAGTGGAGGCCATGTGGTAGGTCAAGGATTAGGTCAAGCCGTCAAGGCTTAAAGGTGAAGCAAATTGAGAAGGTTCCCCACACCTAGTACCAGGAAAGAACTTCAGAGATTCTTAGATATGGCTGGATATACAGAATGTTTGTCCAAACTTTTAGATATTTTGCCAGTCCTTTAACAAATTTGCTAGCCAAAAAACGTCAAATTGTGTTTGGTCGCAATGAATGTGAAATTAGTTTTCAGAAAATCAAAGCCATACTTGATTAGTGAACAGTTCTGATTGCACCAGATCTTCGAACCAATTCAAGTTGGCCATAGATGCCAGTGACATGGGTGTGGTGGAGGTCTTATTGCAAGAAGGAGAAGAAGGGAATAGACCACCCTAATTCGTATTTCTCCAAGAAGTTTAACAAGCACCAAAGAAATTACTCACTATTGAGAAGGAGATGTCTGCTCTGATTTTGGCATTAGGGCATTTTGAGGGTATTTGGGAACCACAGTGCACCCAGTGTGTTTTCACAGATCACAATCCCTCATCCTTCATCCCACAGGACGAAAAACAAGAATATAGGTTAGTGAGGTGGAGTTTTACCTTGCAAGGGTACAACATAGACATCAGACACATCAAAGGCAAAGATAAGGTGATGCTGATGCCCTATCTAGAAATGTTTAGTTAAGTCCGAAACAAGTAAAGCCGTTTAAAAAGGCACGTATTCCATGGTGTGGTGTGAAAATTTGAAGATATTAGAGCTCAAAATAGGTTCGAAAAGTTTTGCTTTTCATCAAACTTTCTTTCTTTAAGGGGGCGGGTGTTACAGGCCCAAAGAATTCGCAATGATTTATTTCACTTTGAGCAAGTAGTAAGTCATGAATACGCACATAAAAATATTGTAAATTAGTCTAAGTAACATGTTTTTATATAAAAAGATACCTGGTTTGTGTGCATACTGGTGTGTATGTAGCAATTAGAATTCAAGAGAAAACCGCGAGAATGCTTCTGGAGTTTACTTGAGGACTAGGAGATCAGATTCTAGACTAACTCAAGGTGATATGTGTCGGACATAGATGGCGCCCTGCGCATTGAACTTTGTGCTCTAGGTGATGGACATGAACTGATATAGATGGCGCCCTACTGTATCTACCAGACAACAGTGTGTGGGGGGTGATGGGTATGAACATTCTAATATGGGAACATTGGAGCTTAATCCAGAATTATGATGTACTGGACTATATTTAGCACATGACTAATATAGAGCGACCAGATTCTTCTAGTATTGTTTGAGAGGAGAATAAAGCCCTGGTGAGAGAAGATGGAGCAGAGTCTCACAACATCAGTACTCCAAGGAGAGTTTATTACCATCTGCCTTCCAAGTTATTAGCAGAGTTTCCAAGTTGACAGTTACAGTAATCACAGCTAGTTACTAATCTCCCCTTAGTGAACATTGTCATAGTAGTCTCAAGCTCCAAGCAGTTTCTGTCGATTGTGTAGCCGTGTTCGGGTTTTGTTTCCATGGCCTCTGAGTTATCCAAGGATAAAAAGCTACAGCACTTTTGGACTTTCGATTTAGTCGACCTCCGAGATTCGGGCGTCTGGAGTGGTTTTCTTCAGTAAGGACAAGTGTCCGTGGACACGTTCCACTAGTTGGAAATTGGAGTTTTTGCGCTGGAATATTCGCGGAATCTTTGCAAGGTCGGCATCTTAATTGTAATCCTCGTGCAAGGCCCGCGTCGCGGCACACACCAGGTAGTAAGTTAGTAGTCTAATTAACAACTTATTATAGATAAATCCTTGATTATTGATACCTAAACGATGTTTGAATTGAAATGGTTTAAAACACACAATTTAAAAATAATACTTTGTTTTAAATTTGTAAATCAAGTTCCACAGTGTATTGACTAGTTATTCAGGAGTTTGAATCCGTAGTTGTGAGGTGGTTTGGCCTTGCGGTAAGGTGACGTAACACAGTCTATTTAAGCTGTTGCTTTATCATACATAAAGTTGTTATGTCTGACAACATAGAGCTTGAGTAAGGTGAGTGATTTCAATTACTGTGAATTATTGAATTTGATTTCCAATTTGTTTTCGTAGTCACGATCAGACGTGTGCCATCCTTTAATGGCTTTTGCTCTTGGGAAATGGAAGGATAATTCCGTGTCCACAAAGTTTTGACATTGATGAGATTGAAAATACCAATTGAATAGCAAATTCGATTAAGAAATTCTGGGTTATTTTTCACGATTCTCGACGGAAATATATTAACCTTGAGCAAAGCGCCATGCATATTCACATTGATGTTCTGTAGAAGATTAGTAAAAAGCCCTATGATGTGTGCTCGCATTAGTAACTCTATAAAGATAATTCAGCAGAGAAAATTAAAACGCAATGATGGTATGCTCGCATATTGGGGCGAAACCTCAGGTTAAAACTTGCAAGACCCTGTCAGTCTTAGAAAAAAGGTTGTCAAAGGTCACATAGGGGTCATTAAAGCTCATATGGACACCCCAGACGAGACTTGAAGTTAGGGCGTCAATCAGTAGAAGACCGGTCAGGACATGATCTTATTGAAAACAGTGAATAGGAAAAGAGAGATTTTGCACGGCATTGAGGGAATTAAAGACCTTGAACATTAAAATAAAATTGTTTCCAAATATGACCCTTGACCGTGACCTAAAGATGTAGTGTAATCCACTAAGGTCCTTGATGCACGAGTCTTTAAATGGATCAGCGATCTGGGCAGTAAAGGTACTCGTATGTAGACGGGCGATATAAAATGTGGCTCCATATAAATCGTTTCATAGCGAACATGCCGGATACGGGAGTTAATTGACCAGGAAGTTAAATACTAAAAGCTGAACGTAGGCAACATTGGAAGCCCACCTTTAACAAGTATTACTCTATACTATGATACACTATATACAATAAACAATTCTGGTAGCGTAAAGAGAATCCGGGTAGTTGCAGGGTCAAGTCTGAGCGCAATTCTATCGCCCCAATGGTCTCAACACAATGTGTTACCGCTGCCATTACGCTAGAGACTCCTGGGCCAATGTTACTTTGAAGGTAATACTCTCACCACCTTGCTACTCGGAGGCGAGACCACCAACATTGACATGCCCACTGACATTTAAACGGGCTCGGCTCCGGATGGCCCCAGAGGATTAAACGCAGCTAGAGGATTAGCATACGGATCTGTGTGGACATGGCGAGCCTGATTGCTGAAGGACGATGAAGCTGACCAGATTACATTAAATCGTAGTACACGGCTAGGTACATTGCATGCCCAAATAAACATGTCCGCAGAATGATAAACGATTACTTAAGAAAACATAATGATTTTGATTTTATGAGGAGAAAACTAAAGGGAGATAGGAAGATATGAACATAATAGAAAATGAGATTTTGTTATGCGTGATTTTCATTCTGAACTTGTTATTCACGGAATGACATAGTTACCAGATAGAGAAATGATTTGTGTGTGAGTGTGTACGAAAGTATGTCGGAACGATCCACGTATCTCTCAATATATCAATTTTCAAATATAAGCCATGTACCATATAAAACATTACATTTGGTTGTGCGATGTTTGTTTTGAAACTACTGCAAAATTAATACTTATTTATAAATAATCGCAGCACAACTTCAGATTTTAAAATAAAAAAGTTTGTCTTTGACCAAGGAAATGGCTCAAGAAATATGGACAACGCTGTTGCTGAGGTTGTATGGTAGTTTCAAGATTTGTTAATGGGTTCAGCTTGAATAATAGGTCTTCTGATATATAGCAAATGATCCACTGTAACTGCAGTCCACCAAGATCGAGATCAAGGGTCGTTTTTATATTTCACATTCTCAGTTTCGCATAACAAAAGTAGGTATAACGTACACACACACACACACACACACACATGCACACCAAACAAACCTCCATATTTCACAATCTCAATTTTGCATAACAAAATTGAGTAACGCACGCACACACATACACACAAAAATACACACATACTTACTTAAGGTGTGTAGCGAATAAAACTGTAAAACTCTTATGTAATAGGAAAAATAATATCTTTTCAATTGTAAATGGTAAATGACAGCCTCCGTCATAAATCGATAACAACACTTCTCGTCCACCTGGGTTTATTAGTCCTGAGGACACACCTACTCAATTTGTACTCCTGAGATACAACGCAAATGTCACTCCAAATACATTCCTTCACATCCCTAAAATCATAAGATTCTTTGCAGGAATGTTTTTGTTAGCAAGTTACAAATATCTTTAGGTAGCTATCATTAAAAAACTCAAGTAGAATTTGAATAATTTCTACAATTTCTCAATTAAATGATGCAACAATAAAAATTCGATATGGCAATTTTATTAACATTAAAAGTGGTCAAAAATGTTCCTAGAATAAACTTAAGCTAGGATGAATGGGAATAGTATGTGATATCTTCCTAAATATCACACAGTAAGATCTACATATAAAAGTATACATTTTTAGAAAGTAAATGTAATCCACAAACAATGACGGAATTTTGGTAACGGTCATACTTTTCAGGAAAAATCAGGGAAAAGGCCCACATATGGTCATTTGTCGTATGTTTTTTTTTGCATTTGTTGTTTTTGTTTTTTGTTTTTTGTTTCTTTTAGTTTCATTTTTATCCTTTTTTCACATCCTGAGTCAAGTTTTCTCATTAAAAACAGAAAATTAAACTGAATCTGGATTTGTGACAAGAACTATGTTAGTTCCTCATGTTATCTTTAATTCGGCGATTGTTTATGCAGTACTTACCATTTACTTTCTAAAAATCTGTAGTTTAATAAGTCCTACATTGATATTTAGAAACATATTACATAAAACCATTGTGATTTACAGTGGCCCCTTAACACCCCCGTCACATTCATTTTCGTGTAGTTAATTTGGTCGCACTGGTGACTCCGTTTAAATTATTGCTTTTATTTCTTAACAATTTTAGTGTGTTCATGACGTTCTGATTTGAGTAGTATCATCGAAATGCCCATTCAGGCATCCATCAGCACATATTATAGCGCCCGTAACGGTGACAAGCTCACTAGAATCCGGGACTAGAATACAGAGGTACAAGATTCCAGTACTTAAACAGAAGCATTTTTTTTTTCAACTACGAAAATTGCCAATCATGATGCTGTTTCATCAAGTGACCAAATTAAGTGTCCAGGATGTTATGCACTTATAATATAATAAAAAAGTCTTTGAAATAGAAGTGCAGGCTAGGAAATGAATGTATTCTGTTTGACCTAGGTTTATGTGTGTTTTGTTATTCTTTTACCGAACATTCACCTACCAATATAGCTCAGGTGTTTAGCTCTTCTTGACAATCATACCAAAATATCAATCTGTTGCAAACATTTCCGTGGGGCATGCAACTTAAAATAAATAACTGACTTGTAATGTAAACTGAACAGACACAAACTCGTAACTACGATTGTCTACATCCCATACACAGAGAGAAAACGTTCACTTATTTGCTCACAGTACCTAAGGATAGGATTAAAAGGTCGCTCATACTGCCAATGAATGGGATCAAAAGGCAATGAAATAGGTATTCAACGTGCAGAGCAAGCACAGCTATTTGCACGCGTTTTCCTTAAAAACAAGCAATTTGCGCTGAATAAGTCTCAGTCAATTTCCAAATTATATGTAAAATCATGCACTTGCAATTCCGAAAAGCGTATTCATATTGATTGCCCTTCGAGGTACTTTGGGATGGCTTCGGCACACTCGTGAAAAACACAGTGAAATTCCACGTCCAAAAAATAGTATCCTTATATATTCTTCAAGTGAACGACCGGCCACGACATTGGCAGTTTGAAATCAATGAGAAATTCTATATGTTTTAACCAATCTGTATTTCGCGAGTTGGATCACTTGCTTAAATCTTAGTCAACCACAAACACCATTTTGTCCGATTGGACGAATATGAAAGTATTAGTATTGATTTTGAAAGTCATATGAGCATGACAATTTTGAACTGATCTCTTGAGAAAAGAGGTGCTATCACCAACTATCCAAGGATGTAGTTCCTATTCGATAATAACATGTTATACTGAAAGTGCGTTTCGATCGTGATCTTTCTTATTCAAACACAGTTTTGCCAAAGTTATGACTTTCAAAATTCACCGCTACGAAGATGCACATGTATGCATGTTAGCAGTCAATAAACATTCTGAGATCACAATTATAACAATGTGTTTAATACAAGAAAATGGTCGCTCTTGAACAATTCTATGGAATAGGTATGTTTACCATTAGGAAAATGTAATATGTAACAACAAATAATGTAAAACAGTAAAGTCAGACAATCCAAGAAATATAACTCAAGGTTGGAGAAATACTAAGTTCTCTATATGAAACAGCTGCACGACGTTATCGATGATGCGATTATTTCCAGGGTTTAAAGAAGGAAATTCCGAGTTCTTTGAACTTTGAAATAAGCTTTTATATTAAAGATGTTGTAGAGTATAGTCATCCATCTCCTTTAAACTTTAAAAATGGTTGAGTAATCAGTCTAGACCATTCGCCAGTTGAATTAAACATCAGAGAATCCGCATGGTAAACCTGACTTTCTTTTGCAATAATGCATTTGCGATATTACACAATATGTTTTTAAGTGCAGTGTGTGTGATGTATTGTACACTTCAAAAAGAAAACAATTTCGAAACCGAACGGTTCTTATGATGTCTGTAATGGTAATGGATAACATGTTTCATTCTTTAACTCAACCTGCCGTTTCTTTAAACAAGAAAGTGCTTTTGAACACCAAAAGTATTTTACATGGTATTTTGTCTTGGGTCTTTATCTTCGAATTGTTAGCGCTATTGAGTATTTTTGCTTTTGTTTGTATTATTTCTAGCTACTGGAGTATTTAAATAATTAAGGAATTGCAATAGGTAAATCGGAATTCATCTTCCTCTTAAAGAAATGAGAACGGCACTGAAAAACATTTCTACATGAGGCAAGACATTTACTCTTAAGCACATGTTATTTTTGTGTGTATGCAACCCCCCCCCCCCCCACCACCACCACCACCACCATCCCGGTGTGAAGAAACTGAGTGTCTCTCACGAGAGAGGTCCTAACATACATAGCAAACATGTACGGAATAAATCGTGACCTTGTAGACGAGGACATTAGGTACAGTGCATACAGCACTCAATGGAGAACACAATAGACAGATGGATGTTAGACATCAGTAACAGGGACAATGTATTATATAATACGACACTAACGGAAGGTGGCTCTGGGAATTCATAAACTGTGCCAATTCTTTATAAAATCATTAAAAAAAGTAAAAAAAATACACAAATTAATAAAGGACATCGCCAAATAAGGAGAGAAGGAGGCCCTCTCTAATCATAGTTATAGTTATATTTCACCATCAATTTTGAGTTGGTGTACCATGTACTCGGGGTGTTTTTAATCCCAAATATGCACTTGTATCGTTAAAAAATGAGAAAAGCCTGAGAAACATCAGGGGCATGCTATCTGGAAAAAGCAAAAAACAGTAGTCATCCTCCATTCATGACCATTTATTACTTAAAGGAGAAACAAGAATATGTTGCATAACTATTCGGCCTGATGACCTTTTGTCCTTCATAAGCTACAAAGAGTCTACATAAGGCATTCCCATTCAGCCTGTATCTAAAACTGCTTTAATAAGCGCGTTTTGGAATTTTAAGCGGTATTTTTTTTTCCGACCAGCAAAGGTAAAGCATTTACCACGTCCCCGTTTAGCAAAAATGGGATAATTGCAAAATGTTTTCGGGAGTAATGTTAAGGAAGGGCCTCGCCGTATCCAGGAACGTAATAAAGTATAGCATGGCGCTTTAAAAATGCGAACGTTTCAAATTCACATCCGTTCCTTGAAGACTATAGAGGGCAGCACAACTTTCCTTATACGGCGATGCCCTTTACATACCTCCCAAACATTATGCAATTTTACCACCCCACTTTCCTAACACGGGGAAGTGGTAATTGACCTTTTGCTGCATTTTCGTTTCATGTATTTATGATATAGAAACTCTGAGAGTACCACACCAAATGCACTTTCATATTTTGTGCGTAGTTTCATCAATAAAAAAAAAATCACGCACGCGGCTTTTTATGACATTGAACGTACACCTTCTTCAAAGTTGCCCAACCCTAGGGCGGTAAATATCCGCACTTTTAGCCCACTAATTGATTTTTAAGACTCACATGTCCATGCTAGCACTATTATAATTTGTAACAATGTACGGTGTTTACTTTAAGTCGCGCCTTCCATTTAACTGGTCTATTTGTAAATTTCCTGAGGCAACGCCCGATTTAACGAAAAATAGAACCTCGTAAGTTTGTTTGCACCTACAGCCACTTCGCCCACCTTTGGACTCAAATGAATGTCATGTTTTAGACCATGGTTTGATTTAAGGGGGCCGAAGGGACGCCTTTCTTCATTGTCGTCTGATGGTGATCAAAAATTTGTAATTTAACGGCCGTTGAGTAAAGTGACAGCGAAGCGCGAGCCAGCCCAACCATTATACCCCGTGTGTCCCGCCAATGGTGGACTCTCACCCACAACCTCTCCATTCCATTCCCCCTCCCGCCCTTCATATTCTTGCAGTGACGCTGAAAAAATTGGGTCTACCGCAAGCGAACGAGCCTGCACAGAATTAAAAAGGGTGTTAGGCGGGTAAACAAATTCGCTACCTCTTCGGCGGAGGTTCTGTCCCGCCCCCTGCTTGAAATATTTTAATGAGTTGTACGTAGATGAGCATTGACTTGTACATTGAGTTACACAGTTATTGAACACTGAGTTGTAAGTTGAGAAAGTAGCCATGGACAACATGTACTAATAATTAAATATTGGTTAAGTAGAAACTTGAACGTTATATAAGTTGGGAAATCAAAGGCACGAATCAACAACAGTGTTAAGTTCATGGATAACACAGTAAGGTTTCAACACGTATACTTAAATCTACTCTCCTGGTCATTTTCTCAGGATGGTAAAAATAAACAAATCCTCATTTTTTGTCGAATTGAGTTTTTGCATATGTTTTGGAATTGCTGTAGTAAAGCTACCTGCAAGCGGGTTAAAATGGAACACACACTTTTAAATAGGTGATCTGAAATAGTAAAAATGGCAGTTTGAGTATTTTAAACAACTTTATGGTCCGTTCTCCATTTCCAACTGAAAGGGATATTATTTGTTGATTGATGAGACACGTGGGCATTTTAATTTTTGGGGAAAATTACTGACTGTGGCTTGAATACCGGTACTATGCAGTTGCTGTGTCGCAATGCCCCGAGGGTAAACAGTCGTCTGATGGCCGAATTGTTCCTTCTTCCTTGTTATCTGTAAAAGTCAGGGTCATTCGACAACTACACGATCATAGATCCTTTAGTTCAAGTAAAGATTACAGTTTGCAGGGTTACGTCAAAATCTTCAAATGGCGCCATTGTTGGTCTAGCAAATTCAACAGATATTTAGAGTAATCGCGAGCCCGAGAACAAACCAATAATCAACAATGTAGTCCAACTCAAAGTATTTTGTTAGAAGTGTTAGAAACAATTCCAGAGGAAGAGCAAGGGAGGGAAAGAAAGGAGATTCATCCCCCACGTCGGTAAGATGTTTGGGACTTTTTCCTCGGGAGTAATATCCCAATTAGAAGTTGTTTTTTGTGGGCCGCCAGCTTAGCTGGCAGGAACCACTTAGCAAAATCCGTTGTGGTGTTGTATGTGTGTATGTGTGGATGTGTGTGTCACAACTTGTTAAGTTTTTTTTTTACATTGACCTCAATTGAAAAGTTTAACTTCAATTGAACCAAACTTCTGCCATAAGTGCACCAATGGATCCGTTCAAAATGTGATGAGGTCAAGGTCATGTTGAAAGGTCAAAGGTCATGTGAGGTCAAGTTGAAAAAGGGCTTAAACAAATGTAAAATCATCTAATTAAAAAAAACTTGAAGTTCAATTGGAACCAAACTTTTGTCATATGTGCCTCTGCGATCCCTCATATGTTGATGAGATCCACAAAGGTCACTTTCCAGGGGTCAAAGTTCATGGGGCTGCCCACAGCTTATTCTTTGAAGTATAGCGAGCGGCGAAGCCGAGAACCGCGAAATTCTAGTTTTATTCTAATATGTAAAATGGCCCAGCAGAAACCACTTAAAATAATAAAACACGTAAACTAGCCCTAACTGTTAAAAAAATTTATGTTATTTAAGGTAATTAAAATTACCGGAACCTGCTGCCAGTAAAGATGAATTGCCGTTCGTTATGATTAAAGAAGTTTGATGTTTGTTTTAATTGTTTATCGATGTGTATTTGAACGGTAGAATACTGGCAGGGCCGGTATTCTACCGGTATATAAAACGTTATTTTTTCTAACAGTGCAGAAATCACGAAAAACAGTACTTGACATAATTTTTTCGTTTCGGTATTTCCAGGATGGAAATGTTCCTTCTCCAACTATTTTAGTTAATTAAACCCACCCGATGTTGAAAAACAGGAATAACGATTTTTCTTGTTCTAACGTTTTAAGTTAAATATTGCCTGCTCAAGTCGGGATTTAAAAGTGCATTAGCGGTTATGGTACCTGTGATTCGCATTAAGCGCCTATTTTCCAAGCACCAAAGTAATGATTTGGCTTCAGATAAGCAACGTTTTAGGTCAAATGCCTCAGTGAGAAAAGAAGGTTAAGCGTGGTTATTGAATGGTGAACTCTTGTTAATATAATACAACTGTTAATATTGTCGTATATAGCAAAGTAAGAGACGGTTAGACGCAAATCTAAGATACAACTGTATTTAAGTTGGTCAAAACCTTTAAATCCTACGCTTTTTTGAAATGCTTTACCGATATTATTATTATTACCTTTTAAAGTAGTTGTACTACTACTTCACATTTACATAAATCTAGATATTGCTAATTCAATGCCAATTAAATTTCATTATTTTATTCATTGGAAAACTTGGCAAAATGGCAAAATGTTTTCTGACTTGACGGGGGACCGAATTATAAAATGCTCCCAACTAGAGTTTAATCGTGCTTTTAGCTTCCGTAATAAAAAGAAGGTTCCTAAACGAGTAAAAAACCTAGAATTTAATTTCAGTTTACATTTTTCAGTCTTAGGGAATACAATTTTAACAGGCTTGGCTAAAGAAGACATTCTTACATAATGTCCCTATGATTTTTCATCAACATTAAGTAGCGATTTAAAAAAGCAAAGGGGTTAGAAGATATCACTTACTGAAAATGAAAACATGTGAAGAAGGAGACGGAGAGAGGGAGAGAGAGAAAGAAAAAAAGCAAAACAAACAAATAGGAAAAGGAAAAAAGTACATTTTTAAAAGTATCATTCGTTA
Organism: Ophioderma brevispina; assembly: GCA_023653785.1. Lineage (NCBI taxonomy): Eukaryota > Metazoa > Echinodermata > Ophiuroidea > Amphilepidida > Ophiodermatidae > Ophioderma > Ophioderma brevispina. The sequence continues at coordinate 79,187 of JAMKCH010006295.1, forward strand.
AGTATGTGATGAAACTGAAAGTGGCAATTAAAACCAATAATTTGCTTTGTCTGCAGAATTACATTTTTAAATTGGTTGCCGAATTTTTTAATCTAATGTGTGTATACGAAAAAGAAAATAAAACCAACAGCGTAAAAAATACCTGTGCGAACCGATTCAATAAAATAGAGTGACTGCATCTTTAAATTCTTTACATACTTTATCAAAAGGATTTCACAAAAAACCGAATTTGAATGATTTTTTTCAAAATCTTCCTGCTTGAAAACGATTTGGAATGCGCATTAAATGAAGTGGAAATACATAAAATAAAAACCCAAATTTCAGTGTACCATCGAATATGGCTAAATTTGAATGATCGCATCTCGAATCGCTTCATATGGTTAAATGCACGGGAAAAATTGGGGGCAGAATTCATTCGACTGTTAGGCCCCCTACATGTTTACATTTTACACAACATTTATAATATTATTTCGTCGTTTAAAAAGATTCAATGGATTAAATTTATTGTTATCTCCACAATGCTTCAAGTCAAGAATTTCAAAATTCGTTTGATGTACATAGATTAATTTATAGTTATTGATTTATATTGCAAAACATGTAGTTGAGCCAAAATAATTTCAAAAACATCTTACCTGGACTATTACTATATGATTTATTGATATTTTGGACAATCCACATTCTTAACAAATCGTTTGGTGGGCAAATATTTTCCGATATATGTAAAAAATTACGGTCTCAGCATAGACCTCTTTCTTGGACTTCTTTAGGTATTATTTCTGGCCTGTGGTCTTTCCTTCCAATACATAACAAGGGATAGGCGGTGTGAGTGATGGTGACGGCGGGTATGTGTTGCGTTTTTCACCAATGCGTTGAATTTTAGTTAACTTGAAACTTGTTGGTATTTTTTTGGGAGTTTCCGCAACCTGGCCCATCTGAGGAACTTTTTTGGAAAAACTTATGAATTCAGAAACTGCTGTGTTTTATTCCGTGACGGGAAACTCCCGATTTTTTTACTACTTCTTTGTTTTTAGGCGTGCCACAGCTGTCCTTTTGTAACGGTGTATGCCTTCATAGCTACGAGTGTGTGAGTGTGTGACACGCGTGTATGTGGCCGGCGCTTTTCGTTAATGATTAAACCATCTATTACCCACATCATGGATCACAAGAATGAATTGTTCCAAGGCTTTCCGAAATATCCAAGATGGCGTTCAAAGTGAACACCATATGGCCACCGTGTTCGGTTTCCGGGAAACCTATGAGGATAAAGGTGTTGAGGGTTCATCTCTAACCTGTTTTAGAGAAAAAATCCTCGCTGCCGTGGCCCGCTACGTGACTTTTCACCCAAGGATTGGGTTAATAATCTAGAACGAGTTTTCTCCTGACCAAGGAAGCGGTACGCTCATGGACTTAGTTCATTTTTGAAAAGTCCTACATATCCGGTGCCCGTCTAGGTGACTTTACAGAAAATCACTAAAAGCTCGAGGGCGACTTTCTGCTGAAGAAGGACGCAGTCCGCTCTGGACTTTAGTTCTTTTTGAAAAGCCTACATGCCGTGGCCCGGCCGTGTGACTTTTCACTGAAAAATCACTAAACGATCTAGGGCGACTTTCCGCTGAACAAGGAAGGGGTCCGCTCTGGGATTAGTTCATTTTTGAAAAGTCACATGCCGTGGCCCAGCTTGGTGACTTTCACTGAAAGATCACTAAAAGATCAGGGCGACTTTCTGCTGCAGAAGAAGAAGTCCACTCTGGACTTTGTTCATTTTTGAAAAGTCTACATACCGTGGTCCGGCCTGGTGATTTTTTCACCAAAAGATCTAGGGCTCCTTTCCGCTGACCAGGAGGTCCGCTCTGGACTTTGGTCATTTTTGAAATTCCGAACATACCGTGGTCCGGCTATTGTGTGAGCTTTGGGTCACCAAAAGATCGTTTAGGGCGACTTGTGGGGTGCCGGCGCTGACCAGGAAGCGGTCCGCTCTGGACTTAGTTTATTAGAGGTACCTCTAACTTGAAACCCCACGTGAAACTATATTGCTAAATTTGAATGTCGAATCTCGATCGCTCTATGGGTAAAATTGCCCGGAAATGGGGTCGAAAATTCATTCCGACTGTAGGCCCCCTACGATGTTTAACAATTTACCACTTTATATTAATATTTCGTCGTTTTAAAAAAGATAAATGGATTAAATTATAATTTGTTATCCTCACAATGCTTCAAGTCAAGAATTTCAAACATTCGTTGATTACATAGTTTTGTATAGTTGTGTTTATATTGCAAACTGTAGTGAGCAAAATAATTTTCAACATCTTTCATCCTGGACTATTACTATATTGATTTTATTGATAATTTTGACATCCCATAGGCGTAAATCCCGGTGGGATGGGGGGGATATATTCACCCCCCAATATTTTGATGATGGGGGGTGGTCAATACGATCATACCAAAAACTGCCCCCCCCCCATGTTTATTGATTTCCGTTCATGTGTTTTTGGCCCAAAATAACCTCATATTTTACATAATAGTTTAAAAACAGCAAATTGTAGCGCGTCTCGCGCCATTTTGTTCTAATTACAAGTACATTTAGCGATTTTAGCTTCTAAATTGCAAAAATTTTTCGCCTCTTCGCGCGGCATCATGTGCTAACTGATGGTCTTTTCACAAATTCGCGGTTCATTCAAAAATTTTAGCATGCGCCGCCATCCCCCCCATGTCGGACAAGAAATTTAGCGGCCCACTGGACAATCCACATTCTTAACAAATCGTTTTTGCGCTTGGCAAAATAATTTTCCGTTCTATGTAAAATTACGGTCTTCAGCACTAGACCTTCCTTTTCCTTGTGACTTTAGTTATTTCTGGCCTGTGGTCTTTCCTTCAGCCATAACAAAGGATCGGCGGTGAGTGATTGTGACGGCGTGTAATGTGTTGCGTTTTCACAATGCGTTGAATTTTCGTTAACTTGAAACGGGGTTTGATTTTTTGGGAGTTTCCGCAACCTGGCCCATCTGAGACACTTTTTTCTGACACACTTATGAATTCAGACCCTTATGTGTTTTATTCCGTGACGGGACTCCCGATTTTTTTCCTACTTCTTTGCTTAAGGCGTGACAAAGCTTTGTCCACTTGGTCAGTGGTATGCCTCAATAGATACGAGTGTGTGAGTGTGTGTACACGCGTGTAGGTGGCCGACGCTTTTTCGTATGATTAAACCATCTATTACCCACATCATGGATCACAATAATTTGAAGTTGTTCCAGAGGCTTTCCCACTAATATCGCAAGTATGGGCGTTTGAAGTGACACCATATTGTGTCCAGCCGTTCGGTTCCCGGAAACCTATGTAGGATAAGGTGTTGAGTGTCATATCTAATGTTTTCGAGAAAAATCCTCGGCTGGGCTGTCCGTGGCGCCGGCTAGCTTGACTTTTCAACCTCAATGAGTTGGGTTAATAATCTAGAACGATTTTTTCCCCTGACCAAGGAATCGGTACGCTCTCTGACCTTAGTTCATTTTTGAAAAGTCTACATTCCGTGGCCCGCTAGGTGACTTTTCACTGAAGATCACTAAAATATCTAGGCGACTTTCTGTGCTGAAGAAGGAGAGCATTCCGCTCTGACTTAGTTCTTTTTGAAGTCGAGCATGCGGGGCCCGGCTAGGTGCTTTTCCATACATGAAAGATCACTAAAAGATCTAGGCGACTGTTTCCGCGGAACACGGGAAGCGTCCGCTCTGGACTAGTTCATTTTTGAAAAGTCTACCTGCGGTGTCCCGGCTATTGACTTTTCACTGAAAGATCCCTAAAAGATCTAAGGCGACTTTCTGCTGCAAAGGAGAAGTCCACTCTTGTACTTTGTTCATTTTTGAAAGTCTACATACCGTGGTCCGGCCGAGGTGATTTTTCACCAAAAGATCTAGGGCGCCTCTCCGCTGACCAGGAAGCGGTCCGCGTTGGACTTAGTTCATTTTGAAGTCTACATACCGTGGTCCGGCTAGGTGACCTTTTCAACCAAAAGATCTAGGGCGAATTTTTTCTGACCAGGAATCGTCCGTTCTGGACTTTGTCATTTTTGAAAAGTCTACATACCGTGGTCCGACTAGGTGATTTTTCACCAAAGATCTAGGGCGACTTTCCTCTGACCAAGGAAGGCCGGTCCGCCTGACTTTTGTTTCATTTTTTGAAAAGTCTACATACCGTTGCCCGCCTAGGTGACTTTCCAAACCAAAAGATCTAGGGCGACTTTTGCTGACCAAGGAAGCGGGCGGCGCTGGACTTAGTTCATATTAGGTCCTCTAACTTGAACCCCACGTGAACTATATTTTTATTGATGTAATAAAGCATTTGACAACGAAACTCGTAAAAGTCTTTATTGAGCTAACCGTGTAGTTCTATCAGAACTTGCAAAAACGTTTCCGGGAACGTTCGTCCAGCGTACCTATTTTTTTTCTAATTTACCGTGGTTTACAAAGCGATATACATGTATGTACCTGAGTTATATGTATTTATAGCTAGTTATGACACCTTCCGTAAAAACACGGACATTGTTTTTGCGTTCCTGGACTTTAATTCCAACTATGCTTATGTCACAGGTGTACGGCGGTTACTCTCGTTATGCAGGCACTCTATATGTATGTTGTTTGGACTCTATATGGGCCAGATATTGTTTAAGGTGCAGCGAGAGTTTAACATATAAGGTGTCCCCAAACTTGCTATGGGTGTGTGCAACTCTGATTTTCACTATCACGGCGTTCTGTTCATATTATCCCCCACAGATTCGGCCGCAGAAATTTCTTTGTTTTGTTTTGTTTTTCCTGGGTAACAAGATTCGTGATATGGGGCAAGGCTGAATTCAGCCTACATTTTTTTTTTTTTTTTTAATTTTAATTGAACAGTTGGGGCGCCTTCTTTTTTTTTCCTACATGGCATTCATTGACGTTACAAAGGTTGGATTCTATTGTTGGTCTCGTCATTTCAGCAATATCCACCTTAATGTCTTGATGCTAAAAAATCTCTCGTTGCATCTTTAATTTTCAACCATACTAAACAACATAATTGGTCTCACGTTATAGATGGTTTGAAGGGTTCTGTAATTTGAACTTCACATTACCTGAATGTGAATTCGGCACATTGGTGTGTTGGTTTTATCGCGGTGTTTTTCCAAGTAATATGGTTGAATAAACAACGATCTGTTTTTACATAATACTGTTTTGGTATCACTAGTGAGTCACTCTTGGAATAACAAATTATCTTGGGGCTATTTTTTCTGTGTCACCTGCCTTAAGGCGAGAAGACAAAAGGGACCACTTTTGTCCACTTGAGTCTGTTGCTGTGTCTGTTGTGAAAAAAGGTTTAACATTTGTTTTGGATGCCCGTATGCTTTGATGGATTAGAACCAAACTTGGTCATGCTGTTACGATTGGCTGATATGTTTAAAATTGACTTGGGATCCAAACTTGGGTCATAGGTCCGGGTCATAGTACAACATGAGATCCCATCATTTGTTGATGAGTTTAAAGGGGCCCTTGTCAATGTCAAGGGTTTGTGAGGTCAAAGTTGTAAGGTGGGTTGTGGATGTAAATTGATCCTCGTTCGATAATTGGAACCATACGACGGACCAGACACTTGGTTTTTGGGTTTGCAAATAGGCCCTAACTTGTTTGGGGTCAAAGTCAATCTCAAGGTAATGGTCATTGGGACCGTCATTCACAGGCCACAGCGGAGGGCAAAGCAGTGGTCCAAATTGATGACCATGTATTTTTTTTATTGTGTGTACCCATGACAATTTCAATGTTAAAATCAGGCATGAAAAGAGTGCGCTCTGGAGCTCCTTCGATTGTGGCTGTTATATGGGGGTTGTTTGAAAGGTTTTGGGTTTTGTGTGCATTAAAAATTACATTTTGGCAGTGGATGTTGGCCTCCCAGGTGAACACTCTTTTACAGCTTTGTTGGTTATATAATTTTTTTTAAAAAAATGGGAATTTTTGTGTTTTTGGTGGCTTCCTTAAGGCTCACCTTTTTATAAGTGTGTTGCCTCCCCCTTAAAAAATATATATATAGTGTGTTGTTCCACTGATACTAGTATTATTACAATGGCCCGTATTGGCCTCACATGTGTCTTGTTCCTATTATTTGCCTATAGAGAGGTTTTCCGAGGGAGTGTTTTCCAACAAATTCTTGCTCGTCCCTTGTCCTCTCGCGTGTAAACTCTAGCGGGACAGTTGTAACTCACTGAACCGTTTATTACCCTACTTTTTTCCTATTTTAATATCTTTTTAAAGTGATCTTTTTTTGATAGTTTTTTAGTGAATTCTGTAACTTGATGTATATGTCCACTGTATTCTTTGTGTGGCAGCTTTTACTGCCTTGTTTTTTGGCCTTTTGAAAATGTAGGTGCGAAATTTATACTGTTGTAATTGGGGATATTTAATGTAAGCATACAGTGTATTACATTTAGTGGCAATTTCAGTATTAGTGAAGTCGAGCGGTAAAGGGGGGTCTAATTAGTGTTTTTGGTATGTTTGGTATGACTAATTGGCCAATATGTTGTAATCAGATTGGAAGTACAATAGGGGTTGTAAAAGCTCACAACATTTATAATATGGTGAGATTTAATGTGTCTCTTAGTTTTATACTTTGTGGTAACCATTTGATTAGGCCTGCCTTTTAAAGATGGGCTGTTTAATAGACCAAGGGTTAAAATTCTTTATGGCAAGCTGTAAGATTAAGAGTTTTTCAATCGCCTCTATGAATTGTCGTGGCCTGGCAACCATGGCTAAAGAAGGATTTTTCTTCATTTTTTAGGAAAAAGATTACTCTAATATTGCCTTCAGATGTCACTATTAAGGATATGTAATCTATGTTTATTCACAATGGGGCTATATTGCTACTTTAGTTCTTTTAAAGTAAATTCTAGAGTGGTGCTTGTGTGTTTAAAAATAATTTTAATTATAAGGTCAATATTTTCAAATTGACCCAATTGGTAATATGGGAGCACTTACATTGAGATTTAAGGTTTTTAATATCACACTACTTAATATTTATGGTCCCAACGCAGATGAGCCAATTTTTTATGAAGGGTTAAATGAAGTTATTGAGGAATTTTTTTTTTTGGTGAAATAATCCACACACCATAATTTCGGCGACGGATTTGTCCTTAATGAGAATTTGGGATTGTTTAAACTATGCAGGATATAATCCAAAAGCAAAACAAAGGGTCATAACTTTGTAATACCTTGAATTCTCACAGAGCCTTGCGTATCCAAAACCCTAATATTAGAAGATATACTTGGAGCAATATGATCCTTTTAAACAGAGTCGTCTCGATTTGTCTTAATACTTCAGAGTTGACTTCCAAAATTCAAATTGTGATATTAACCTGGTTCCCGCACTGATCCTTGCATTGTTGATGTGCATTTCATTTAAAGATGTTGAACGTGGTCCAGATACTGAATTTAACATTCTTGCTAAAGATAGCATTATGTTGATTTGGTCAATAAAGCAATCAGGAAGTTATTGAGAGTTCTGCTGAACCCCGTATCTTATTTCTAATATTAGTAGTGTCATCCAGTGAAATTCAGTTTACAATTAATGACCAGTTATTTTTTGAGATGATTTTTGTAGAAATAAGGGCCAAAACAATTTCATAAATTCGGTTTATAAAAGAAGGAAGCATTAAAAGCAGAGCAAACTTAGTGAATGAGATCAGTTCTTTACATGAATCGTGTATCTCAAGGTAACACCGAATTGGTGATGACAAACGCAAGCATTTACCTTGTAAATTTCGCAAAGATAAAATGCAGGGAGTTTTAATAAGGTCAGAATCAAGATGGTTTGAGCAGGGTGAGAACCTTCTAGTACTTTCTTAACATGTGGAAAAATCCGCCATTTTTCAATAAGACCATTAATTACATTATTAACGGGATGACAATATCATTTAACATCTACTAAGCTATTCTTGATGAGCAAGGAGGTTTTAACAAAAACCTGTACTCCAAACAGGCCGTTGAATATACTGATTTGAATACCAATTTTTAAAATGCTAGGAACCCCATTTTTATCTTGATCCTCCACGATGAGCTCGGAGGGCCCCATAACATATCAGGAAGCTTTAAATGTACTTAAACATACTAAAAGTTGTTCAGACTCAACGGTTTTTTAGCTTTGAATTTTTTTAATTCTGTTTTACTTATCTCTCGTGTTTTTGCTTCGTTTCTTTGAATTTTGCATATAGTATAGGTCATTTGTCCCTACACAAAAATATGGTATTATGACGCCTTCCCTTCCTAAAGGCGACAACCCACGTCAATCTCTTAAGAATTGTGCGTCCAATTTCTCTTCTATACTGGTACTTATAAATTGCTTCAGCCTGCATTGTCTAATAAATAAAAGGTTGTCTATCTATATAATTCATGAAAATCAAAAGGCTTTATTCAGGACGCTATATGGCGAAAATATTCGTTTTAATGTATGATTTAATGATTTTACAAGATATACTCAACATGCCCTGTTTAATTTGTTATGATTGATTTGAAGCCTTGATTCTGTTTCTCAATTTTTTGAGTAAGGTTATTAGAGCAATTTATTTTGGTCCATCTATTAACCCGTGGGATCTAATTCTTTATAATCAGGCATCTGCATCGGTATTGGTCAATGTTTTCTCTCTGAGTCCTTTAATGTTGAAGAGGCTGTAGACAAGGCGATGGCCTTAGTCCTTATTTATTTATTTATGTGGCTGAAGTTTTGGGTAAAAATGCTTCGCAACCATAACAAGATTAACGGTATTAAAGTTAATGATTTTGAATAGCGCCTGTCGCAATACGCCGACGATACAGTTTGTTAGGTGTTTTAAATGGCTCTGAAATATCTATGAATGAGGCCTTTCTACGATGACATTCATTTGCAAAAGAGAAAACCAATGCAGTTTTGGTAGGGTCCCCAAAAGGACAACCCGATTGGCATATGTAACAATTTGAATGTAACTGTATTAAAGAGCATGGTTTTCTTTAAAACTGTGGGAAGAATGTTTCACTGCCCTGGACCACATGGTTCAAAAAAAATTATAATAAGGTCCGGACATCTATAAATAATTGCTTCATCTTTGTCCCGTAGGAATCTTTACATTTTGGGTAGGGTACGGTCATAAAGTCACTAGTCCTATCTAAATTTAACGTTTTATATATTAACTTTACCTATCCTACACATGAGTCATAAATCTTATCGTAGTATCTATAATTTTATATGGAAAGGTGGGTTAGGATGGTTACGGACAGGTCCTAAATATTCATTGAAAGTCCACCTGGATTCGCAGATTAGTAAAATATGGTTACCGATGGGGTAATTTGGTTTGCAAGATTGTTAATATCAATCGTCTATTGGACCTAGAAGGGGGATCACTTAAAATACTTAATACTATGATTCGTTCTGATAAACTCAACCCTTTTGGAAAGATGTGTTTACTGCCTGGGCGAATTACTGAATGTCATTGGCGGTTAATAAGTCGAGGATTGAGTAATATGGTATGGTATAATTAAAATATCAAAGTCGGTAAAAAAACTTGTATTACAGACATTGGGTCAATGTGTTGACTTGTGAATGATAGTAATTTTTAGATCCTACCGGTGATTTTCTGTTCGCTAGAAGGTTTTATCCACGAATTAATGTGCATACTAACTTTTTAGAGTATGGCGGTGTGATTAATTCCATAAAAGGCACTTTATCATATTATTGATATTCTACTCACCCTGTCCTCAATCCGGCCATTTAACCTATAACTTAAGTAATTTTATTACAAAAAAGAAGGTTCCAGGAGATTTTATATGTTGGGTCTAAGAAGAATGTGTTAGAAAGTATGTTTCTAAATGGGAAACCAAACTGTTTTATCATACGATTACGATAAATGGCAGTCATTTTCTTCCTTTTCAATTTAACACAGTATAAAACTCCGTTGGTTTCAATTTAGTTAATCCATAGAATTTTTGGCACAATAGTTTTCTTTTAAAGATTGGTAAACATGATTCTGGGTTATGTACCTTCTGTCATAGATAATAAACACTCGTTCATTTATTTTGTACCTGTGGTTTAAGCAGTAAATTTCTGGAATGAATTAAGTTTATTGGATCAATGTTAATTGGATACTATATCAATTAAAAACGGCGAATTGCTCTTTGGCTGTGTATGATGAGATAAATGCGTAACTTAATTTTATTTGTTAGGTGATATCATTTTTATAAGAATGAAGAGGATGGAAAAGTCCCCGCCATAGTATAATTTAAAAAGGAAATATTTGATTATTATCTTGTGGATAAATTTGCCTATTCATGTCATTATCAACTTGTGTACCTTTATAAGAATGTGGACGTTACAACCTCCTGTGGTCTTGAGTGTTATTGGCTACCACTGGATGGTAATCGTAATTAACTACCTGTGCTGTGTATACATTTGACTATGTATTTAGCTGTATTAATGCTATCTGAACAAATAAATTTTTCACTCTGTGAAAAAAAAGAAACAAAAGTTACACGCATTTACCGCGTTTCCGGCTAAAGAGTCAAGGAAGCCGACCGCCCGGGACTTAGTTTTTTTCACCTTAACTATGGCTTGTTGGATCTAGGGGCATTCCCGTAAAATACCGAGGCAGTGGTCCCGCTCTGGACTTAGTTATTTTTTTTTCAAAAGTCGAGCGGACCAGTTACACGCATTAGCCGCGATTTCCGGCTAAGATCAAGGAAGCCGACCGCTCGGACTTAGCTTTTTTTTTTTCACCTTCCTCAATGGCTGTTCTTGAGAATATGTCAACCCGAAGGCTGTGCGTGGCTCCAACCTTCCTTTCTACTTGCTTGGGATCATGAACTATTCCCTCCGATGTACGACTTTCAAAGGTCATTGAATCCTGAAGCCAAGAACCAGCAAATGACCCCAAGAGTTACATACCATCTCGCTACTATCTCACATCTCTAAGCTGCTTGAGCGACTGATACTCGGCAGATCAATGATACGTCGAGGCAAATTTTAGCCCCCCACCCAAGCTGGATTTCGAAGGGGTGAATCAACAACTGGATCATATCAATACTAGTGTAATGACCTCGAGACAGCCTTCCAGAAGAACAGAAGTTTGGAGGCCGTCCCTCCATAGACCTAACTCTGCGTACGATACAGTCGGGCACCGAGGTCTCTCCTCAAGCTACTCAAATCTTCCCTGATGTCAGGCTTGTCAAGTTCATTATGCTTCTCATCCAAGACCGATCTTTCGTCCTGGAGACATCAAATTGGCAACGCAGTTAGAAACGAGCAAACTTCGGTATGGTGTCCAACAAGTTCTGCCTGGCAACCAGTCTCTATCAACACTACGTCCTCAGATAAGCCAAAGGGAGATTGTTCGCATACTCCTACGCAGACGCACGGCCCTTGGAATAGCGGCTTGATTGCGTTAGTCCTTAGAAACAGTGTTGCAAAAGACCTAATCACTGTAGCCAAACTCCAGCAAACTCAAGACCGCAGCGCTGTTTTCCACTTGCTCATCATATGCGCAAAAAGCACTAAACATCACTCTAGAGGGAAAAACTTGTCAATTAACCCACACCGAAGTACCTTGGCGTCACAATGGACCGCAGCCTTACTTCAATCAACACACCAAGGCACTCGCTGCCAAGACGCAGTCTCGTGTTAATCTCATCAATCAGGCTCGCAGGGACTAGATGGGTTGCATCCTTTGACACCTGTACCTACATCAACTGTTGCCTTGGCATACTCCACCGCTGAAAACGCTGCCCATATGGAGTCACGCGTACATTCAACAATATTTGATGTCGTTTCTGAATGATGTAATGATACTTGTTATGTGGTTGCCTTTTTGGTGACGCCTGTAGAACCTTCAATTTTTCGCATACCTTTTGTCACGTGATACCTTCACGTGATACCGTCACGTGATACGCGGCACGTGACGATTCGTGGCGGGAACTGCTAGGGTATAAAAGGCGCGATCGCCAGCGATCTGTATCAGTCTAGCACTGGACACGACAACATCCAGTTTGAGTCCTCCACCGAGGAACATCTTGCCTCGGTGGTTGGAAAGAGAGGAATGAAAAAGGCTAAAAATAGCCTACGATTCGGGGAGAGTAGCGGCAACAAAGACAGCCGACCGCACACTGAAATCTTGCCCGACATTAGGCGGGTTAGGGCAGCAAGCGCGCAGCAGACTCCGGCGCATCACCTTCATCAGCGGATCCGGCGCTCTTCCCCCGACCTGCTGTGCCAAAACCAAAGCCAAGAAGGCTAAAGGAGGCCGGGGAAAGGGCCGTTGCATCAAGCTCATCGGGGGGGTGGGGGGGGCACATGCTATCCTGCCAAGATCGGATCAACTACGGCGTTTGTAATCTCCAGGATAGTCGTGCCCGATGACATGGTGCCACCCGATGATGAGCGGCGCTTGACGCTGACCCAACGCTGGTCGACTTTAGCCACTGACATTGATGAGCCTGTAGGATGCATGGTGTGGGTCGGGGGTGGATGTTTTTTCTAGATACCCGCGCAAGCCAGCCCCACCGCGACAGAAGGTTGCCGAGTACATAGACGAGGCAGAATATGACCCGAAGCGAGGACCGGGTGACCTGCTGGACCCTTCTAAGGACAATCTCGGATTGACGCCACATTTGACCCCGGTGGCTGACGACACGTGTTCCGCGGTACACTGCCGAGTGGACCGACTTTGACGCTGACCAACAACCGTCCCCCGGACTATTTTGCGGAATTTTTCTCTCTTAATCTCTTCCGGAGATCGCCGACGGACAAACATCGGTTGAGAGAAAAGAGGGTGAGAAGATGACATCGGCCGCGAAAAATCCGCGCGTGTTTGGTATCCATCTGTTATGGGTCTTAATTCGCTGGCGAACGCCAAGGATTATTGGTCACTCCATCCGGTTTACGAAACCCTGATGTTTGCAATGCGATGGGTAAAACTCGTTTTGAAGTCCTGTCTGGTAGCATCTCGTGTGCGAACCCGACTACCGGCCGACCAAAGAGAGTGATTGCATAAAGAAACTCATGATAAAAAAAAAAAAAGAAAAAAAAAAAAAGAAAAGAGCATAAGTTCAATGACATCCGAAAGCATCCGCTGGATAGAGTCGAGTCCGCCTGGGACACTGTTTAGCGGAATTGCCAGGAGAAATATAACTGCAATCCGCAACTATCTCTCAGAAGGCCATCGGTGCCGTACAGGTGCATTACGGTTGGCTGACGAACCTTCGAATGCCGACCAAGCCTACCCCGCCAGGGCTTCAGAATGTACGCATTAGCGAATGGGACACTGGATACATGTCAACTTTACTGCCTATGCCCCTCAAAACACAGCGGCGTGAAAGTCATGGATAATCGTCGCTCGACGTTGACATCGAGTCCCACAAAAAGTTCCATCAAATTTACGGCGACAAGTTGTACGGATCCTATCTATTAGCCCATGAACTGTTGGAGCGCGATACCTATCTAACGGGGGCCGTGAAAGAGAATTCACGGGTACAGCCGACTGACTTCTCAAAATATAGCCGCAAAAACCCCGCGCCGATGTCATCAAGAACTTGGAAAAGACCTCGCGTGGTACTTTTTATGTTCGGCAAATGGGCGCCCAACGTTCACGCTGTGGAAAGACAGCAAGGTGGTGCCACTAATTTCACCTGCGTCATAACGGTAGCCGCGATGCCAATGATCCGAGAAGATCAGCCGGCGCTTTCGGCTTACCAAAGGCTCTAAGAAAGAGGTGCACATTATCGCCGCTCCGGCCGTAATTGTTGAATACACCAAGTACAGGAGCGGCGTTGACAAAGCTACATGTATACACCCTGTCTGGAGAAAGATTCACCTGGTGGAAGGCATTGCTTTAGTTCTTGGTGGATATCAGCCGGGTCAATGCTGGATTTGTTACAATCGTGTTCACAATGCGCGGCAACCCTGCTGCTGATAAAAATTGTCTCGCCATTCGAGGTTTATCCGCCCCTCAAACTGGCCGAGGAGCGCATTGCCGGTTTCGGCCGGCGGCCAGTTCCCCCCCCCCCCGATCGACTGTAGTAAGGCAATGCTCAACCAATAGGGCCGGCCCATGAGCTGGTTGATATGCGGAAGAGGCATCCGGCACCTGTCGGAGATGCCCGACCACTCGGAAAAGCAACGACTGCTTAAGGAAGGGCGAGGGACTAAGTTCGGCGGTGCAGAACGTGCGGGTGCATCTCTGTCGGTGAGTGCATTTTTTTTTCGGTATACATCGCTCTCTTTGTTCGCTTTGCTGTTTGAATTGAGCGGACACCTCACGGTCCAAACAGCGTGCAGTTGCGCAAGCATTTTGACGAAGACGGACGCCTAAGGGAAGGTTGTGCAGAATGAGGGCACCCTGCCTTGCAAACTTTGTCCGCTGACTTACTCGAACAAACGACATTGAACGTGCCCGCAGCGTGGTGCCGAAAACACAGTGCACCGTGTAGTTCGAAAATTGACCTATAGGCCGACGCCATTAATTGTTGGGCCGAGCGAATTAGATTAGTGCACCACTGAACTAATGACTTTTACAGTTAAGATCGCTTAAATGTTACACAATATGTTGTGCTGAGTTAAGAGAGCGCCATCTGTTTTATTGCTTGAACCGGACACTTTACTTTAAGCTGACTTGCCCTAGACCCTTCGACCGGCCGGCTGTCTTACAAATCAACTTAACATCAAAGACTTGTAACTTCAATCTATCAGCTAGCTACTGCTACGTCTCCAGTCCACCCGCAACGATTCACTGCTGCTACCAACCCACAAGTCAGCCTACATTGTAATGTTGGAACCGGGCCAAAAAACCCACACATGGAGGGCCTCAATTCCGACCGGTATTTGATCCTGTACCCGCAATGAACTTGAATGGCCGGCCCTATCCTCTCCAGGATAGTATAGGTTCCCCTGCGCCGTGTGAGTTTTGGTTAAACCAACGGTTCCAAATACAAACTACTTGCTACCATACAAGACGTGGCAGCGGAGCTACTTGCTACCACGAAGTGCAGCCGAAATTATACCAGCCAAAAACCAAATAAAATCTATCAGAAAATGTCGTGATAAACAGATGTGAAGCCTTAATTCAAAGAAAGAACCAATTCCCTTGCCCACAAATTCCCAATACAATTACAGTGTCAGAACAAATTAAAAAAAACCAAAATCTCCTCTAAGTTAGCAAAAGGGTGAATTAAATTAAACTGTAGGCCGAAAACATTACGGTTAAAACTGATGCGCTTAACCAGGCAGTGCGGCCCGCCCTTAGTTACGGGCAAGGGAGGGGTCCCAGTTAGCCGGGTCAAGGTCAGGGGTTGCGACCGGGTAAAGGTAAAGGGTAGGGTTGGGACAGATTCATGCAATAGCCCAACATTACGTTAAAACCAGCACGCGCCTTAAAAGGAGTGCGGTCGCCCCTCAGTTACCGTCAAGTGGGGGGTCAGTTAGCCGGGTCCAGGTCCGGGGTTGCGACCGGGTAAAGGTTTAGTGGTGGGGACAGATTCATGCAATAGGCCCAACATTACGGTATAAACCAGTACGCGCCTAAAAGGCGCGCGGTCGCCCCTTCGTTACGGTCACGTGAGGTGTAGTAGCCGTGGTCAAGGTAGGGTGTTGCGACCGGGTAAGGTTAGTGGTGGGACAGATTCATGCAATAGGCCCAACATTACGGTAAACAGCACGCGCTTTACAAGGCGTGCGGTTCGCCCCTTTAGTTACGGTCAAGAGAGGGGCAAGTTAGCCGGGTCAAGGTCAGGGGTTGCGACGGGTAAAGGTTAGTGGTTTGGGCAACATTACGGTAAACAGCACGCGCCTTAACAGGCGTGCGGTCGCCCTTAGTTACCGTCAAGGGGGGGGGCAGTTAGCCGGGTCAAGGTCAGGGTTCAATTGCCCGGTCAAGGTCAGACACCCCCCATATCCCCTCTCGTTCGCTTTTTTCTTGTGGTTGGACACCGGTTTTAGAGATCAGGGGTGTGGGACCGAGTCATTGTAGGCCGAAAATGTGCGGTAGTCTTAGACAATTCATTCCCCAAGAAAGGACCCGGTAGCTTTTATAAAAAATGTGGGCTACCTACCGTTTCCGCAAAACCTATTTAGGATTGGTTGTTTTAGGTTTCATATCTAATGTTTTTTTAAAGAGTTGGTTATCATGCCTAGTTTCTGAAGCAACACTCGCAACAGTAAGTTGAGGGTTGTTAAGTATGGGCCATACCTATTGAAGTTGACGTACTATACTATACTATAGGAGGGTTAGTGCATCGCGGAAAAAAAACATTTCAAAAATGAACTAAGTCCAGAGTTCAGAAAAAAAACTAAGTCCAGAGCGGACCGCTTCCTTGGTCAGCGGGAAGGAAAAGTCGCCCTAGATCTTTGGTGAAAATGTGAAAAGTCACATAGCCGGGCCCAAGGTATGTGAACTTTTCTCAAAAATGAACTAAGTCCAGACGGGACCGCTTCCTTGGTCAGGGGTAAGGTAATAAATCGTTCTAGATTATTAACCAACTCTTGGGTGAAAAAAGTACGTAGCCGGGCCAGGCAGCGAGATTTTTCCATTCGCGGACCACTTCATTGGTCAGCTGAAAATCAATCATAGATCTACTAAGCGAACCTGTGTGGGATTGTCACATAGCCATTTCAAAAATTGAAACTAAGTCCAGAGCGGACTGCTCTTCTCACCGGAAAAAGGAAGTCGCCCTAATCTTATGTGAAAGTCACCTAGACGGCCAAGTCATGTGTAGACTTCACAAATGAAACTAAGTCAAGAGCGGACGCTTCCTTGTCGCGAAAGTCGCCTGATCTTTTGTTGAAAAGTCCCCTAGCCGGCACGGTATTGACTTCAAAAATAAAGTCAAGAGCGTACCGCTTCTTGGTCTTCACCTGGACGTGGTCGGTGGACTGTTAGAGGAGCGGTATCGCGGAAGCTAGTTCAAAAAAAACGGGACTAAGTACCTATAAAATTCTAAGTCAGGGTAGGGGGGCGCCCTACTAGAAATGCAATCGTCAGGTTCATCAACGTTAATATTTTCCTAGTACGGAGTAAGGTACGTAAGGGATATACGAAACAGCTGCCGGCGTTATCGATGATGAGCTGATTTCCAGGGTTTTTAAAGAAGGAAATCCGAGTCTTGAACTTTTAAATAGCTTTTATTTAAGATGTTGTAGAGTATAGTCATCCATCTCCTTTAAACTGTCAAATGTGAGTTAATCAGTCTAGACCAGCGCCAGTGCTTAAACATCAGAGAATCCGCATAGTAAGCCGACGTCTTTGCTTCTTTTGCAATAATACATTCGCGATATTACACAATATGTTTTTAAGTGCAGGTGTGTGATGTATTGTACACTTCAAAAAGGAACCGTTTCGAAAAAACTGAACGGTCTTATGATGTGATGTCTGTAATGGTAATGGATAACATGTTTCATTCTTTAACTCGATCTGCCGTTTTTTGAACGAGAAGTGAGTTGAACACTCAAAGATTTTACATGGTATTTTTCTTGGGTTTTTATCTTCGAATAGTCATCGCTATGAGTATTTTTGCTTTTGTTTGTATGCTTTTTAGCTACGGAGTATTTAAATAATAAGGGAATACAATAAGTAATTTGGAATTGCATCTGGTCCATTTTGACGAAGTAAGAACAGCACTGAAAAACATCTCTCTACATGAGGCAAGACATTTACTCTTAAACACATGTTATGTGTGGTATGCGTCCCCCCCCACCCTCCCGGTGTAAAGAAACTGAGGTCTACACAAGAGAGTGTCCTAGAGACCACAGACAAACATGTACGGCATCAAATTCGTGACCTTGTAGACGAGGCCATTTAGGTACAGTGCAACATCACTTTCAATGAAGAACACAATACACAGATGAATGGTAGGACACTCAGTCACACGGACACTTTATTCTATAATACGGCACTAACGGAATTCGCACTGGATTTCATAAAATGTTGCCATTTGTTCTTGCTATTGCCACACTTCCACTTCCTCGCCGTTTTGAATGTACAAAATAATAACGACTCTCGCCGGATAGGGAGAGAAGGAGGCTCTCTCCATCATTGTTAT
The DNA here is from genome assembly GCA_023653785.1 of Ophioderma brevispina. NCBI lineage: Eukaryota > Metazoa > Echinodermata > Ophiuroidea > Amphilepidida > Ophiodermatidae > Ophioderma > Ophioderma brevispina. The sequence goes on from JAMKCH010006295.1 coordinate 97,249, forward strand.
ATTTCCGCCACCAATTTTGAGTTGGTGTATCGTGGTACTTGTAGATGCACTGTATCGATAAACAATGATAAAAAACCCTGAGAACATCAGGGGCATGCATCTGGAAAAAGCAAAGCTTAGAGCATGCCTCCATTCAATGACCATTTATTACTAAATGAAGAAACAAGAATGTTTCAGATATAGCTGCCATAGCTGCCTTTTGTTATGGAGCTTGTAAGTGATGCCTAGTAAGACCTTTTGTCCTTCATAAGCTACAAAGAGTCTACATAAGGCATTCCCCATTGAAGCCTGTAAATCAATTGCAATTTACATAAAGCGCTTTTTGGGAATTTAAGTAAAACGGTAACGGTATGTGTAACAACTGTACGTGTTTACTACTTTAAGTCTCGCCTCCATTTACTGGTCTATTTGTAAAATTCCTGAGGCACACCGCACGATTTTAAAGAAATATAATAACTTCGTAAGTTTGTTTTTGCACCTACAGCCACTTCGCCCACCTTTGGACCAAACTGAACAACAGTTTAGACATGTTTAAATAACTCGACATGGATTGATTTTAGGGACGAAGGGGGGTCTTCTGATGGAGATCAAAGGTTTGTAATTACCCCCCGTTAGTCAAGTGAGCCGGGAGAAGCGCGAGTCCAGCCACCTTTATGGAAGAAAATGCGTGTCCCGCCAGATGTAACTCCCATCACAGTTAAGTAGAAACTTGAACGTTATCAAAGGTTGGGAAATCCAAAGATACAAATCACAACAAGTTCTTGGATAACAGCCGTAAGGTTTCAAACCGTATGTTACAAGCTATTATGTGTCATTTTCTCAAGTATGTAAATAAGAAACCCCCCCTCAATTTTTGTCGAAGTTGAGTTTTGCAATCTTGTTTGGAAATTCTGTAGTAAAGCTACCTGCAAATGGTCAACATGGAACAAACACACTTTTGAAATAGGGCGTTATGAAATATCACAAATAGCAGTTTAGGGTAAGTTTTTTCAAGCATTTTAATCAGTTTTCACTGAAAAGGTAGTATCTTTTTTTGATATGATGATACCCGATGGGCAAGTTATATTTTGGGAAAATGACACTGACTATGCGTTAATTCATGCGTTTGCTGTGTATAAAAATGCCCCGAGGGAGAAAAAAAGTCGTCTGTGGCCGATTGTTTCCTTCTTCCTTGTTATTGTAAAGTCAAGGGTCAGTTGAAAACACAACTATTATAGACCCTGTAGATCAACAAGATTTAGTTGCAGGGTTTGCGTCAAAAATCTTCAGATGGCGCCATTGTTGGTAGCAATTCCACAGATCTTTATAGTAATCAGAGCCCGAGACAAACAATCAACAATTTCACAAATCATCTTGTTAAGTGAAAATGTTAGAAGAAAAAAAGTCCAGTAAGAGAATTTCTTTGAAATACCTTCAGCTTGTCGGGTAAGATGTTCTTGGACTTTCTGAAATCTCTGTGTTTTCCTCCGGGACTAATATCCTAATTAGAAGTAAGAAGTCAATTGGTTTTTTTTATTATTTTTTATAATATGTAAAATGACCGAAGAAAGCCACTATCAAACACGTAACTAGCCCAAAAATCACGAAAAAAGTTACTTGACATACATTTTTTTCCGTTCAGGTAATTCCAGGATGGAAATGTTTCTTCTCCAACTATTTTTAGTAATAAAACGAATGGAAGAAAAACAGGAATAACGATTTTCCTGCTCCTAACGTTTTAAGTTTAATATTGACCTGCTCAAGTCGGGACTTTAAAGTGCATACCGGTTATGTTACACTAGGCGATTCGCATTAACGCCTTTTTCCAAGCACAAAGTAATGATTTTTGGCTCAGAATAGCAAACAGTTTAAGGTCAAATGCCTTCAGTGGAGAAGAAGGTGAATGCTGTGATTTGGATGGTGAACTCTTGTAAATATAATACAACTGTAATATTGTCGTATATAGCAAAGTAAGAGACGGTTAGACGCCAAATATATACTTGTATTTGAATGAAAAAAGGTTAAAACCCCAATATCCTATCGCTTTTTTTCAATGCTGCCGATATTATTATTATTATTTATTTCCTTATATTATGTTACTACTACTACAGTATACTAATCTAATATGCTAAGTTTCATGCCATTAACGTATCATTGGAAACTTGGCAAATGGCAAAATGTTTTCTGACTTGACGGGGGACCGAATTATAAAATGCTCCCAACTTGAGTTAATGGTGCTTCCGTATGACAAAGAAGTATTTCATAAAGGAGGTCAAAAACCTTGGATTTAATTCATGTTAATTTTTCAGTCTACGTAGAAGACAATTTTCACAGGCAAAGACCATTCTTAACATAATGTCCCTATGATTTTTCATCACATTAAATAATCGATTTTTTAAAAAGCAGGGGTTAGAAGATATCACTTACTGAAAATGAAAACATGAATAAGAGAGAGAGAAGAGAAGAAAGAAAAACAGAAACAAACAAAATAGGAAAAGAAAAAAAAGTACATTTTTTTAAAGTATCTTTCGTTAAGTATGACAACTGAAAGGGACAAATAAAACCATGTTCGCTTTACTTAATACTAGACAACCAAATTACTTTTTGAATTGGTTTCACTATTTTTTGTCCGTCTACGAAATAGAAAATAAAACTACCAACAGCGTAAATACCTTGTGCGAACGCATTCAATAAATTGATTGACTGCATCTTTAATCTTTTTACACGTACTTTATCAAAAGTAATTTCACAAACATGATTTTGAATGATCTTGTGGAAAATTGTCCTTGCTTAAATGCACATAAATGAATTTGAATCATTAACCGCTCGTTTTACCAACCTTTTTTGTAACACGGAATTACCACCACCCCCTCGGTATTCGCTATAAGCACCCCTATGCTTATGATTTTGATACCAGTGGATAGCTTGGTCCTCTTTTCCATTGATAAATAAGTACCAACATGCTGCTTAGTAGGGCGTCACAATTACGTCTGAAGTCCACGAGTTTGCAACATAGCATTTTTCCATCCACAAAAAATAGGCGAATACCAATTTTGCGCTAAAAAGGTAGGAATATCGGATTTTCGTCGTGCGATGTCGGTCAAAGATGACAAATGGCTAGTTTTACAAACAGAGAGTTTTTAGAAAAAAATTCACCAATGCCACCATAAAATATTCCTTGGTGGCAACCACCCCCACCCCCCCCCCCCCTACCCTTCGACTTGAAGGCAATACCCTAACCCCCATGAAGGTGCTTCCTTCACATTTGTTTCCACTAAAATGACCAGAAGGTATAAGAGATTTAGCGCACCGGTGCGAAGTTCACTAGGGGTTGTTAACCACCCCCCATCACCCTTGTCAGACGATGGTTAAAATATTAACCCCATTTAGGTTTACCATCAGATTGGATAAATTTGAATGGTCGAACCTCGAATCTCTCATATGGTAAAAATTCGAAGGTACCCCTTGCCGTTATATTTGCCATCTGTGCTTTCCACTTACCAAACATCACGTTCACTCGTTCATCATCTAAAAGTTATTGAAGCTTCCACGGGTCAACCTTAAATCAGGTGGTGAACGCTCATTCATTCTGCTGCATGCAGCTTTTTGGATTTCACTTCCAATCAGCATTCGCAGTATCCCCCACGTCCCAGACTCCAACGTCAAGCTTATAAATCACCTTTTTCGTCAAGCTTTTCATGGCTCGCTGTTTTGTTTGATTTGTATGTGTTGACTGTTTTGGGGCGTTCTGAGTTCTCTTGAAGAGTTGGCCCTTATAAGAATTATTTATTCTTGTTATTATTATTATTAATGCCCCGGCCCGGAAACCGGTTGCAAATCATTCTGACTGTAAGTTGTTTGCATTTACAACAACACACGTATATTTAAATATTTTTTTATAATATTTATATATTATTTTTGCGTATTGACATTACATTTCGTCAATCCATCAGTACTACGATCTACTGCCTTGCATGCTTGATTGCAAGAAAGACGTACCTCGGTTTTTTTTTTAAATGTTTTAGTTTTTTTGATTTTTTAGGTTTTTTTAACTTTGTAAAAAAAAAAGGGACTTTTACACTTTATATATTTTGAGATTTTTTTATTATACACCTTTCCTAAAGCCATTTATTTACAAACACTAACACGGAATTCTACATGCCTAGTTTTCAGGTGAATGCCAAAAAATGATTTACTTTCTCCCATTAAACATATAACCTGAATTCCATTCTCCAACGACGATTTATATAAATAGGGTTTTTTAGATTTTCTTTAAAATATGAATACGTATCTTTGTATGGCTTACAATCCGTTTAATGATTAATATAAAAATAGATTGTGACATACGAGAAAACGACAAAGGTGAAACGAAGTTATAGAACTGCGATGATTTGTGTCTCATTTCGAATTTGTTTTAAAGTACGAGTATATTGTACCTGTCCATAAGAAAGACTTTTGTCGGTATTTCAAAATAGTTGGACCAATGTTGGCGAGGATTTAAAAATGTAACAATTGAAGTAACTCTAAGTAAAAAAGCATTGTATTTTTTGTCTCTATCCTTACAAACAAAGACGAGCTATGAATAATCTCATCAAAAAATAAGCTTTTGAGAAATACATGTGGCTTTTTCATTTAATTAATGGCTAACACTCAAAAGCCTAATATGTGACTTATAATACAATAGTTCAAGGAGATACGTAACCTCTGCTTCAAGGTTTGCTGGTTTTTTGCATTTTTGTTTTATTTTAGTTGTTTAGGTTTTTACACTTTGTGTATTTAAGTTTGGTTTCAATCATTATTTTGTCTGTTTTGTTGTTGATTACTTTGAAAATAAAATAGAGGAAACAAAAAATTTATTTTATTGAAACTTCGCGTTCTCTCGATCCTCGTCTGAAATAAACGACACAGAAATGAATAAAATAAGATCAATTTGATTTTGCATTCGATTTCAGTGGCTAAGATGTTTGTGTATGGTGGCAGCACACCGGGGAACTCGTCCAAAGGTCCATGTACCAGTGCTTCGAGAAAATGTGTCAAAGATGGCGGGAAGGGTCCCTGGCTTAGCACCCGAAATAGAAGGATGACGTCATAGAGACAGAAATACTATATTCTAAGGATTTACTACATTGGTCCATTGTATGAACCCATTAGCGGTTCTTTGGGAACATATTTTAGTCGAATTATTTTAACAGAGTTTATTGTACGGAAATTAAGGCTATCAGTAAAGTTTTGTGTAGAAAGAACAATATGGTGCTACCATGGTAATTGCAGATTTAAAAAAAAAATAGAAATCAAAAGAAGACCAAGGGGTATAAAAATTTATTTGAAAATAAAAATACCAGGCTTTTTTGAATCGAAGGTTACATAATTCATACACGATTTTCTATTTCGTGTGCCCGTTAAGTCGGTATCCTGTACACTAGAGCTTATTCACACGCTTGTCAAAGCCAAGACCCCAGGGTACTGCCGCTATCCTCGTCAGACCTTTGACCACTCTTAACCGATTACGACGACATCGCCACGTTACCTGGAAGGCTCTGCAGTACGTCAAGCAGGTTAATGACCCTTTTTATAGTCTGCTTCTCGTGTTTCTTTTGTCTTGCAAGTAGAATATTGTGCATTTTCAAGGAACTCAGATGCGTGACGAGCGTGAAAGGGATATTTAATTAGACATGTGTCGTCTTGAACCGCTGGACAATGTTATCGTCAGGATTATCCATTGAAAGTCGACTTGTTACCTTTGAGGAATGCGAGAGTCCAAATCATGTGTTGGATTACGATATATCTATCTCTGCAATTGTGGCACCGCTGAGATCCATTTTAGTCCCCTCAATCTACAGTATGACCATACCTAAGTGCTAAGCAGTTTCTTGCGGTAACTTGCTGTACCAACCCTCCCAAACAACATATCAAAATGGTATAAAAAAGGAAGCAGTCAAGACATGCTAAATTGCATAAAACCATATGCCCCATTTTTGCCTATATAGTGGTTTTATTAATCAACATATTAACTCTTGTTTTTTATTGAATTTTTGTATTTTTTTTAACAAACATATTAACTCTTGTTTCATTAAACTGTTTATGGTATCTTGCAAAGAGGGTGTTGTATGATACATTCAAGTTGGAGTTAGATGATAATTTTTCAAGATGGCTGCGTTTTTTACGCCAAATTTTTAAATCCCGCCAAAATCGAATGATGGCACCAGGTGTATCTTGGTGTGTTCAATTTTCTTCAGGTCAGTTCTGAAACTCCTCTAGAGTGAAAGGTCCAGTCTTTGGGGGGATGGAATGGTGGGCGGGCTTTTCTTGTGTTGAAGAAATGTCATCAAGGTTGGTGTTATTCTGAACCGTTTTGCTAGAGAGCTAAATTGTTGAAACCCAGTTGAAGGCACCCTCAGCTGATTCACCTGTGATTCTTATAGTGGGGTAGCCTTCTTTGTCAGTCATCTACCTCAAGGCCTCCCAGGCAGCAGTCCCCGGGCAAGTCATATGGTTGTTTTCAGATGTGGGTGTCAAGCGCTTCAGCCCTGGACTGAAGATGTTCCTCATGTTCCTCAGCACCATGGTGTAGCCAATCAAGTGCAGCCTTACAGCATCCACACGTTTGTGTTGAACTTCTAATGGATTTAGTATGGTGTTTCTTTAGTTCTTATAGCTTTGTTTGCTTTGTCATGAGGCAAAGCCAGGCCCGTGCATGGGGGGGTGTGGGGGTGGAACCACCCCCCCCCCCAGCGATCCTCAAAAACATAGAGAGAAAGAAAAAGAGAAAACAAGAGAGAAAGAGAAAAGGGAGAGGAGAGAGAGAAGAGAAAAGAAAAGAAGCTAAAAAAGAGGGAAAGAAAGAAAGAAACACAAAGCAGAATGGCTTCATAAGCTATAAGATTGAACTCCAGCCTTAGCATAAATCCAAATCTTTATATTTAAAATGGATTCCCCTCAAGCCAATAGTTTTTGGGTTCAAGTTTAGCCCACATTAATCAAGAATTGTTAAATTGCCAACAGTACTTGTGATCCAAAATGGGTAAATAATTAGACGACCATGAGCAGGCAGTGGCATGGGCAAACAGGAGGGTAGCCATGGGCCTTTCCTCCTAGTTTGGTGTAACCATGTTTAGGGGATTTTCGATTTGATGACGCTGAGTGTCAAGAAAAAGATTGGTAGGGATCGTTCCCTAGCCCCCAGCACCATAAACTTCTAGGTCTACTGCCCGTACGATTGGGTTAAGTGCCCATCTTTCATTGAATTACTATACGTTTACCCTTCCAAAAATCCCTTCTTATACTAAAATCCAGAGCTTCCGGGGGCTCCGCCCCTGACCCCACACGTTAAAGAACATTGGGCGCTCGGCTATGTGGTAGCTCCCCTCGTAGTACAAAGCTTATTACGTCCGTCTCAGTGAGCAAAGTTAGAAAACCATTCTTTTAATTGATTGATTACTATTTACCCCTTAAAAGTGGCAATCTTAAGGTTCTGAAATTGCTTCAAGGATCCAGAGCTTCGGGGGCTTTGCCCCCTGGACCCCTGGCAGGGACTCTGCTCATGCACCACATCCGTTAAATACATTGGCGCTCGCTATGTGTATAGTGCCCCGGCAGTACAAGATAGCATATTACTGCCCGTTCAGTGAGCCCAAAGTTAGAATCAGTCTTTTCTGCATTGATTACAATTTTACTACTGAAAAGTGGCCAGATTGAAGCGTTCTGAATAGCTCAAATCCAAGCGCTTCCGGGGGCTATCCCCTGCGACCCCGGCTTTCTGCTCTACCTCTGCACCCCACCAGGGGCACCAAATGGGGCCCTTGAACTCCACCCGTTCAGGGTTTTCGGTTTGTGCCCTTTGTGTTACGGCCTTGTGGTGTGCAGATTGGTTCGAACGACAACCAAAAAGAAATGGTCTATAAGGGCATCTACTTAGGAAACTTTTTAATGGCCCTAAGTAGGGCCCAAAACGCATGCCGTTAGTTGCATGTTTTATATGCTCACACTGCTTCCAAGGACTCTAATGGGGCAATATATCATTCTTTAGTTTACACCCCCTGACAAAATGTCTAGCGACGGGCCTGGGCAAAGGCAGTAGTCGCTTCTTCTGTCTCATAGGTAGCATCTCCAGTGCATTATTTCTTTGTGGCTGTTGTGAGGATATCAATACTGTGCTGGCGTTTTATGTCTTCAAGCTTGTCAACTAGAGTGTTGAACTTGTTATGTGCTGCTACGGTATACTATTCACAAAGCTTTGTCACTTCCCACTATACCTCCTACAACCTATTGTTTTCATGGGATTTCTGGAGAAAAAGACTTATCTGCGCCCCTTCAAGAGACAATTATATGATCAACTTAACAACTTCAAAAGTTTGTAGGACTCTGTTAATCCATTCTTTCTGACCAGAATGTAGTCGGTGGGAAAGGTTCCCCCCATTGGGTTGGACGTTGTATCCAGCAGTTACGTGCTTGATTTTGAAATCTTGTTTAGTGGCAATGAGGTTAAAATGTTCCATTATAAAGTCCATCATGTACATACCATTTTGTGGCTTAGTTGGTGCCAGTCAAGTGAACAGGCGTGTCTTCAGTCCCATGCGTAGCGCATTGTAATATCCAGGGATGTCGATATGGACTGGAACTGTGGTGGCGGTGGATAGTTAACTGGTAAAATGAGAGCCTCGGTTATAGACCCTTTTCAAACTGGCTTGTACCCAATGACCCCTTTGGTGCTGCTGTCCTAGGTCTATTACCCGGCTATTACCTAAAGAACGCTTTTTTTTTTTAATCTTCAGATACTCAATGACTCCATTTTCTTCTTTCCTGCTATCACTTTTTTCACAAATTTGCCAGTATGCCACGCACATTTTGAACAATTTATAATTTAATTGCAGCAATTTTATAAGCCCGTGGCATGTGAACTCTTAAGAGAGGCCTTCCCTATTTGTACCCTATGGCACCCCTTAATTTTCTAATCTGGATACCCCATTTTTATTTAGCTTGTGTACCAAATTTTTGAATCTAGTTTTTGGTACATTTTAAACTGTGATGAACCCACTTTTCAACCTGGTTAGCACATATACCATCACACGATTCAGATATGGGAGTGTCCCCCCCCCCCCCGCACTAGTTTTACTTGTTTTTTGTTATCTAGTTGACCCAATGTGTGTGAATAATACTATCTAATAATAACTTGCGAATAAGTCCCTATCAGGATTGTAGTCTGAGAATTCTTTAGAATGCAAAATTAAGTTTGGTGGGAAACTACTGCGGGCCATCTTTATAATGACAGCATTTTCCACTTTTGAATAATTATCAACTTCAAGTGCTGCACATTTTGCAGTCACAGCAATGCAAACATGTTCAATACTAACAGAAATTTAGAAATTTGCCCTAAACTTTCACGTACTATCTTTGTCGAAATAAATGGGCAATACTTACACTTAATATAAATGCAAATTAGCATGTCTTGCCAGGCTCCCGTTTTCCTCTTTTTTGATATGTTGTTTGGAAGAGCTTTTACTACATATTTACAACAAAAAACCTTCTGTAGCAATTTTGTCGCAGGGGTACCTAGTATGGGTTCATGAGATTGAGTGGACTAGTTGCTTTGACGTTACTTTGAGCCAAGGACCAGGAACTATATAAAAAATTGTTTTGTGACCATGTTTCGTTGTTGTGAAGATATAATTTAACATAAATGGTGGTATATTTGGGGGGTGATGGTTGGATCAAGGACAAAATATAGTCCGGTGTCCCATATTACCTGCTTTCCCACCTGCAGCTGTACCTACTTGTTACTACTAGCTGAATATCGACGGATTTATTTGGTTCATAGCCTCATAGAATAGTCTAACCTCTTTTTGTGGTCCATTTAATTTGTTGAATTAAGATTATAACAGTTATAATCCTGCATACATTGTGGTGTTATATGAAATGGTTACGCAGGCGACGTGTCACCATGTTCCGTGACCATAATCATAGATTTCTTAAATGGTTGTAGCGTGTGAATTTGGTTACGTGCCAATTGTGTTGCATAACGTTAAGTACCTTATTTCCTAGTATGTTTAAGCTACAAAACCTATCAACCTTTCAGATCCAACGACAGTTCTTGTAACGGTTGATGTTCTGACACTACATATATGTACATCTATCTCGTACAGTACTTCAAAACTATATGCAAATAACTGATTAATGCTCATTATATTAAGAATGTATATCATAGACATTTCTGTGTGCGGGTATGTATATTTGTGTGATTTGACGTCATTATATGGTCATTGATTGGAGGACACCTACTCCAATCACAACCACAGAACAAAAATGCTTCGCACTTTGGTTCCACCAAACGAAGGGAATAAACCCTACGCCACTGTTTGGCGCCACTCATAAATGACTTTACTACGCCATTTCTGAGTAACGTCATTTACGTCATACGTACAAGCACTTGCACACTACAAAAAATGGGGTCTAAAGATGAGGTCGTCTGCCCCGTTTGTGTAGAACCCTATGACGATATGCCATACGAGGACCTAGCCTTCGTCAAAGGCTTGCAGGGGTCGATTTAGCTGCTGGTCGGTTTTTCATTAACTTTTCGCCATTAAAATTGCATAAGTTACACTCGATTACGTTCTGAAATCTGACATAATTTCTGTTAATAATACTTTTACTCGTTTTCGAACTTGAAAACTATAAGTAAATATTGACGCAAATGAAAATGGGAGATTTGGGGATAACTAACTTAATTTTCTTGTACAATGTTTTGCGTTCGGCTATAGCTCTCAGAATAGGCGTTATGCGTTCAGAAATATGTGTAATTAAATTTGAAATCGATTCCTGTTGAAAGGTTTCAAGTGTATACCTATAAAGTGTTTTATTTAGGTTGGTATTTGAAGAAATGAAACACAAAGGGGAAACTGAGGACTGTATTGTGCAAACGTGAACAAATGAGCCCCATCTGCCAAGTATTTTTTGCAATTCAGCAATTGTTCGTAATGACAATTTCCTCAGGTACCCCTAGGTCCAACTTTTCAAATCCTGCCGTAAAACAACCTGTTTAAGGTTTACATTTGAGACAGCACGAAATGTGAGGAATATGTTGTAAATTTATATGTTGAAACAGGTGAAAATTTCATATCTATGAAAGGGTGTTCTGTTTTTAGATCGAGAATACGCCTATTTTCTAAAGTTATGTAAAAAAGTTAATTCATGACAAAAATCAGCCTTTTAATCAATTGGTTTAGTTGAAAAGAACAACTGTAGGTTTGTCCGCGTGAACCGTTCAACTAAAAAGTACATGCATAAATAGGAATACAAGGTTTTCAGGGGTTTTTAGACTGCAAGTAAAAAACAGTAGCGTTTCGATATTTTCACATGCTTCTCTGATGTTAATTTAATATTTAAAACTTCTCCGCACTAGTGTGCTTTTTATAACGAATTCCATCGGATTGTATCATTCGTATTCTCTAGATTCGACCTCAAACTACCAAATTACAAATGGTAATAACGCCGTTTGTATTTTTAAAGTCAGAGCATTTAACCACCCATTTAAACAACACTGTTGAAGCAAAGTGCAAAAGTGTGTGTGCGACTCCGCGACAAATAAGATCAATGACGAGGGAGACCAGCAGTAGGAAAGTAAATTAAACATTCATATCATGGTACAATTCTGGAATTTGTATAAAAAGGTAGTGTCGACATAATACATGTATCTTCTATCATGGCCTTCCACTTCATAGACATTTTCGCCAGTAAATAGCCTCTCCTCTTCCAGGCAATGCAATGGCTGGGTGACGTCACTTAAAGATCGATCTTGGATGACTCGAATTTAACCAGGTGCGTTTGAAACAGGTGACAACTGACATCACTTCATTACCTTCTTCTTCTTTGTGTGGATGAAATACAAATAGTGATTTGGAAATCAAACACTGTAATCATTTTCTCTCTCGCAATCAACAGGGTCACATCGTTTTTTCCAATCGATAACATTGTTGACATTTACTCTAATCAACGTTTTGAAGATTTTGAGATGTTTTCAAATCGATTTATAGCAGTTCTGTACATTATAATTCCCCCCTTTGCTAACATGTTTGTAGCTCTTTATGCTTACCACCAACGAATGACATTCCTATATACGAAAACCTATGAACAAACCGAAGGACATTTTTATCTTCTTACATTGTCAATGATTTTGAGATATTTTCAAATTGGCGTTGATCATTATCAGCAGCATTTTATACAATTTCCCCTTTTAGTTTGCGGTTCGCAGCTATTTATACCAGAATTATCCTCTCTGGAAGTGAAATTCGGGAGTATCATGGTCGACGATTATAGATAACCATTATACTGACCGATCAGTTTAGTAAACTCTATTGAACATTTTAATGACAAAACTGAAATTTGCTTTCAACCAGAGTTGGACAGCGTGCAATAAATTACACAGACTATAAGCAGTTGGACATCTCCAAAGCGCCTTTTGCAGAGCCTATATGGCTACGGCACCGAAATATGGACGATTACAAATGAGCTGGAAAGCGTCTCGATGGCGCATACAACAGGCTGCTCATGCATATTCAAAATAGGTCTTCGTTGACTGAAGTATTTTGTTGCATATTTTTTCGGTCGTGAGGACCGCCTTTGGCGACCATTCACGACTCATAATTTGGTATAACCCATGCATTTTCAAGCCATCAACACGCATTGAGCGTATTTCATTTCAAAGTCTAACATTAACAATAGCAAAGCACCACCACAGGACATCCTTACTATTGCAATCATTATTTCCACTCACTATACCGCGAAAATCCAGCTATATATAGCAGCTCCTTTTAAAAGGTTCTCTAAGCATTTAAACACATTGACTTTACCAATATAATTTAAGGGTATCCTACTTTTCTTGTAAGTTATAATCAAGTTTTAGGTACTTTCCCTGTTAGGAATCTTTTCTCAAAAGTTCCATTGAGAAGTAATGCAACATTTTAATCGCAAAAATGAGGGTGCTATAACACAGTGTATCAAACCGCTTTACATTTATTTTAATGCCACTATAATTCCTAATAACTTCCCAATTCTATATTCCTGCGACCTCCCCATTTCGCACCATTAACTTAATCCTAACCATATTAAACAAATATGTATGGAAAAGCAGTGGTCATTTACCAACATTACTATGCTGTAATGCGAAAACACCTCTTTCTTCATGATAGGTCAAAGCTGTTAATATCCAATGTATCTAATTACCGCTTATTCCCCTAAGGCTTCAGGATATGTGAGAATTATACTTCAACTCAATTTGTCAAAATTTTCCCATACTAAGAGTGCCATATTAGACCAGAACAAAAATGCTCTCCACAAGGATTTGTTCTTATCTATATCATGGTGTACATGTTTCATTAAAACCAAAATACAAAGTTCGCAGTGAATAGGGAGCTTTGTTTGAAGTTCTCCATTTATTGCAAGCTCACATGATATGCACTCTTTTCAAATTACCAGCATTCTAAATGAATGTTGGTCATGTCTGTCAATGGATAGCGCTTTTTTAATATTTTTGCAAATCAATGACATATTGTTACCTCTATCCACGCCTCCAATGGTACATGCGTTCTCTTTGTTAAAGTCACATACACTTGCATAGAACTATTTACTTCGATAGGAGAGAATTCAGGTTCCATAAAAGTTAACATCATTTAATTTCCTTCCATTTCACGTGCGAGGTGAAATGTATTCCTTAATTTGGTGCATTCTGTCTATATTTACTTCCACTGGCTACAAACAAGGTCGTGTACCGCAAATGGCTGGTTAAAAAGGCTGTGTAAATGGTTTCAACACATAGATTTTGTATCAATCTAATTGCATAATCCCTTTCTGTTTATCGAACCTATACCTTCAGTACTTTGGTATTGATTGCACTTAAAGGCATTTTAACCATCTATGTGCTGAAAACGACCATACAGTTTGAAAAGTTTCACTTAAAAAAATAAATTATGCATATTTGGAACTAATATAGGAGACATTCGAACGGGTGCAAGATATCCTTTTTTTTTTTAGTTTTTCAGGTCAGTGGTTTTGAGACGGCAGGTAATTTGTGAAGTTATCGCAAACTAGGCATACCAGCTTTAAAAGGGTTAAGATACATCTTCATTGCAAAATATACACCTGTTCAATTTACACATTTCATATGTAAAAGTATTTAAAGAGTGAATGACCGACCGGCACTGACCTTAACAAATCAATAAGAAGTTGTATTTTGGTGCAATTTGCCGAGAGATGGATCTGAATTGAGATGGATCAATTACTAAAATATAAGTCAACCCCCAAATACATTGTCACTAACTGCACCAATCAAAAGCATTGTGATCGATATTTTGGCGGTCATAACCGTTCCTAAAAGATAACTCTTAAAGGTCCCAGGAAATGAGATGGTAAACCTACTCCAAATCCTTGCGGGACATTCTATTGCAATAAGCAGGGCCAGAAAAAAAAAAAGAACACCACTACCAGTGACATCATTTGTGAAACTATTGATTATGAGCCAGTGTCATGAATAGATTCACACCAGTCACCTGGAGTTTTCTATTACTCTCTGATAAATCAATGGTACCACAAATGATGTCATCACCAACCCAAATATTTAATGCTTTCTGGTCCCTCCTTGTAGACTTGACACAAACCACATCAATTCTATTGCATTTCCTGGGACCTATAAGGGCTAAAATTCAAAAGCGATATTTCCTTAAATTGCGAGTACACAATCATTAGAGTAGAGTTCTCCGAATACACAGACACTGATAATAAAAAAGGTCGTTTGTGTCACATTCCATAAACAAACAAACACCAGAAACATATTTCAAACATTAACAAATTTGTAGAAAATATTCAGAACTAGACTTGAATTTGCTGATTATACCAGTTACGTTTCACTCAAGTCATCCGCTATTTTCCAGCGAATCAGATTAGGTTTGGTATACTTTTATATCTTTTGTATAAAATGTACGTATTTCTCTTTGTCCCTGCGTAAAGTATAAAGCTAACGGCATTTGTATAGTATATTGTTTAAAGTCTGCTTTTTCACTTTACAGACATTTCGACCAATTCCGACCATCAATAAATAGCGATCGATACCAAGAAATCTGGAAACGATTCCTAATTTACTGTTAATTGTGATTGATTGTAATTGTTTGATGATGACTCCGTATCGCGTTTTAAAGTCTTGAAAGTAACAAATTTAAAACCGGCTGAAAACAAGTATTGGTATTTGAGCGTCTCTCAACTCAACCGTGTCCTTGCTAATATTTAATTCATACCTTAGCACATATACGAAAAAGAGGAAAAATTGCTTCTAGTATGAAAGCTAGATCCCCAGCTAGGTATTTCATAGAAAAAAGACAAGATATCCCCATAGGATTAATGCTAACACTTTGTCCAAGGATTTTCTGAGTAAGAAACCATAAAAACTTGAATCAATCCGATTAGAATTGCCCTGACAAAAACTTGGCTAAACCCAGTGGCTATAAAACATCGGATCAAGGTATCTTCTTATAAAATTTCTTTTTTATTTTGTTTGTTTGTTTGTTGTTCGCCGAAAAACAGTGTATATCACCGAGAAACTGTGTTTTTCACTTAAAAACCTATTAAATCAACGATAAATTAATAAATAAATAAATAT
Source organism: Ophioderma brevispina (assembly GCA_023653785.1). Lineage (NCBI taxonomy): Eukaryota > Metazoa > Echinodermata > Ophiuroidea > Amphilepidida > Ophiodermatidae > Ophioderma > Ophioderma brevispina. The sequence continues at coordinate 112,868 of JAMKCH010006295.1, forward strand.
CAGACACACATTCAATACAAAGGATAACGGTTCTGATGATTTAAAAGCCCGCCTTTCCAAAATTCCAAATAAAATTGACATCAGGCGGTATGTTCTAGATTCAGGGAATCATGTATCGTAACGTGTTTAGGTAAACAAGGTAAGTATTTCCCCTATAAAAATAACAATGCCTCTTACAATACCAGATACGTGCAGGACGGTAGCAAATTTTATTCAATACACAGTGTCTGGCATCGTTTTATAATGAACAGCTTTATGTTGTGATTACAATATTAAAGGGATTAGCAGCGATAATGAAAGAGAATGGAAAAAAAATGTGGAAATGCCTGTTTTTATAAGTCAGGGATAAGTGTGTACAATTCCATATAACTGCTTTAATGTAGAAACAACCCACCAAATAGTGAAAAAATGAAGTATTTGAGGAAATCTGTCATACAGTCTCACGCATATAGACATACACCGACGGCGTCTCAAAATCTGCACTAAATAGCTGATTGTGGTTTACACCAGTACAGAATAAACAAAAGGTCAATAATGTTTGTGTATGAGGTCAAACTGTATTGATCATGGTGCATAATATCACGCGGAAAAATCTGTGATATTCACCGGGAAATACTTTTTTTGAGCTCAAGACGGAATTTTGATACGCACGTATAGAAATTACAGAATCAGATAAAAAGTACTGCCTTGTCTTTAATACACGGATTTCAAGCCAACCACTTGCAGGTTTTGCTCGCAGGTTTTGTTCGCATAATTTGATGAATCACGCCAATTTGTGAGCTGAGAATTTATAAGGTTCTAATACTTTTGTTTGTTTGTTTGTTTGTTGTTGTTTTTTGTGAGATGATAATATTTTGAACATTTACATTTACTAAGCTTTAAAATTATATAATTATTTTGTTTTATATTTTTGGGGGGACTTAAAACGTCCATATCTCAAAATGCCCAAAATGTCAGTTAGAACCTTGTAATTCTTAGCTCACGAATAAAAGAGTGTCCAATTGTGAAATAAACTGTTTTGCCACTAACTGAAATAAATGAAACTAAAGGTTAATATTTTTCCTTCGTCGAAATCCTTTCATACCCCAATTTACCTTGTAAGGATGAAATGTCAAAGTATAAAATGGCAATTTCGTGCCCATATGTGTGTCCGTACGATGACGTCATCGCATCTTTTTGGACTTAATACATTTTCTAGCCTCAGCTCATTGAGTTTTGGTGAATTTGGGCCATGATAGGGTTAATATGTAAATTTTCACCCTAACGTTATCATTAGCGGTAGTACCAGTAGCAGCAGTAGTAAGCAGGTCTTGATTATATCACATCTAAAATATGGTAAAAAATAGAAAAGAAAAATGCTTTGATTACAATTCTCTCTCTCTCTTTTCCTTTCGTCATCATTTGAACTAGCAGGTAGTGATAGATTAAATTAAAATAAGCAAACAGTTCGATCTGTAAGCTTAAGGTTATCTTGATGACATTTCAGCTACTGTTAATGTTAGTGTTTACAGCATCAGTATATCTATTTCATACAACCTACGCCTTATAGCCTTCGACAAAGAATGACATGTTAATGATCCACCAAAATAACTTTAAAACATCAAAATATCGTTAACTTTCAGGAAAGGTTAATCGAAACTGGCACAGAACGTAAGGCAATACGAAACCGCCAGAACAACCAACTCGCTCCCACAAAAAACACATAAACAAAAAACAAGCAAACTACACCAAAAGGAAGTAAATTAAAATTAAAACTATTAACACTATCCTGTAAGATTAATATTTGACTTCTTCAGGTATTGAATATAAATATGAATGCTTTAGATTTTGTTTTTGCTTTGTTTTGTTTTTATGTCAGTCATATAAAAGGTGGCATATTTGCTGTTTAAGATTCCATCGATAAATTGTGTTTCTGGAATATATTGATTAAAGCCAAGCTCATCTTACAAGATTTCATCTTAGTTTGAGGTTATAATTGGATTTTTTTCCTGGAATTTGTTTTTATTTTTTTTAATTCGGATTTTTATTTTGTGGAATTTTTGTATTTTTTTTTTAAATTGTTATTACTGCATTTTTTAAAATTTAAATTAATTTATTCGAATAAATAAATTATTTTGTATTGAAGTCACAATATTTTGAGATAAACCTCAACTTACGAAAGAAGTAGCTTACTTTTCGCTCGTTATTCTGGTTTGGTGCACTCGGGCTCAGTAGCCTTAAAACTCTTTGCAAATGTTACTCTATATGAATATATTTTTCAAGAGTAAAACGATATGCATAAAGTATTTTCAAAATCATTTAGGGTGCTTTAATCCTATGTAACACAGCACCCCTTAAAGGAACACAATGACATGAAAAAACATATTCAGAATTAATGAAATGGACCCCTACTGAAATCACTTTTACCAATTTTAAAACAATTTGGGTGTTTGCATTTTGTAAAAAAGGTAGGGGTAACTAATAATAATTATTTTCTCAGTCAAGGATGCTGACATTACTTTCAGCATTTTATCAGACTTGAAAAGCATGCAGTCATCAGCTCACAGACCATTAATATTGTGTATGCGCTAAAACCGGCTAATCCACCTTCACTTGTCAGATCAAATTGAATATCTTACTACAAGCTGAAGTACAATGTATGAATCCCTATCTGAATGTTTCCTTAAATTGTGTCAAAAACATGATCAGGCTTAGATTACACGGTAAATTCTGCAGGGAGTCCACACCTTGATTTTCGTGGCAGAATCTCTGAACTCTAGTGTTTTTTACAGATTGTTTTCCTATTTCGTGGAAGTGATTTCGTATTATTTAGATATCTAAATATTTTTCATGCCATGGTGTAACCTTTAAGAATTCCATTGACTTATAATTAACCAATGAAAGCATTGCACGTAATAGGCAGGAAAACAAAAAGTAAGTACTGTGAGTGAAGGAACGAACAATTAATCGGGGTAGAGTGCATTAGTAAAGTAACCCGTCCTAGATAAGACAGCTACGTAGTTGTTGCAATTAACCAAACAATTCAGGCTATTGAACCGGCATTAAAAGAATAAACTAAGTAGGGACAGCTTGTATAACGTATTCATGTAGTTCCGCTTAAATTTTATATCGATCAAGTCGTTCAAAGGTCCGGTCACACTAAATAAATAATGGCAAAAGGCGACGATATTCACAGGGGCTGTAATGTTGACTTCCAGTGGACAGTGTCTTATGTCAACAATACTGTATTGTTATGACGTCTCGTGGACGCCTAAGGTCAGAAATACCTTTCAAACACAAATAAATGAGCCTTGTGCACAAGTGATCTGAATTTTATATAACAAAACAAATTAATGATTGTAATTGGTTCAAGATTTGGTATGTCCAAATTATTACATAATCAAAATTACACAATTTCCACATTTATATACTGATACTTAATGTTCAAAAGAAGGCTTTGCAGTTCAACGATATATGTCCTCTCAGCGCAGACTCAAATGACAGCGCATAAGTTCTCATAAAACTCCTCAGGTATATATTCCAAGGGAAGCTTCTCCGTCCTGAAGGTAATCTTGTCCAGCAGTTCAAGACACAAGTTAAATTAAGTCCCTCGACTATAATAAATCCACATTAAATATAATCCAAGATCTCGGGTCCCACAATTGGGAATACTATTTCTGATGCCACACTTTCGTTCGCGGCTTCAACGACGACAGTAGAATACTTACAGCAACTCTGTCACATATATAAGTCCTGGCACTGTGTGGAGCATATATCTAACCATATTGTAGATAAAACTAGCTATATCCATACTGTATAGCTGATTGGAACTGCTGACCGCGAGAACTTAACCTCAAATCGTCAAATATGTACTGACTTCACAGACCCCAGTCCTAAAATAGACATTACACAGCACAAGCATAAACATAACCTGATCACATTCACTTTCCATATATAACTCTGGTTGGGTGGGGGAAATTCACTGATCTTACAATGTTTTGATCTCAAAACTAAACAAGTTTCTAAGTTTAGCAGCCTTGAGGAATTCCCCACTTCCCCTATGTTCAATCTAAACAGGTGCACTTAGCAAAACAAACTAGGATATTCCCCTTTCTCCTTTCCCTCTTTTAAGTACTTTTCCCGTTGGGGGGGAAAGAAATCTTTTCTCAAATATAGTTAGAAAATATTTTTTTAAAGTTTTATCAGAACAATAGGAGGCCATATAACATCCTCCCCCTTAAAGAAAATTTGGATGAAATGAAAATTTTCCAACATCTGGCTATATGCCTTTACCATTTTGTGGTTTGATTTTAACATAACAGTTTACACATGCAATTTTTACACTTTTTTATTAAATGTTCTTGCATTGCTGCCTCAGTCATATTACAAATTGTAATACTACATTTTTGAAGCAAAATTTGGCACGCTCTGGGACAAGGCATCTGCCAGACTAATCTTTTTCCTTTGATATGTCTTATGTCCTGTTTGTATTCTTGTAGAGTTAAACTCCACCTTACAAGTCTTTGATTTCTGTGTTTTCATCTTGTGGATGAGTCAACGATTGTTATCCGTGTACACTAGAACTGGGTGTACTGTTGCATACTCAAGTACACTGCAAAATTTTGCATGAAGTAGCCATGCAAGACATTCTTTCTCAATTGTTGAGTATTTTTGTATCTGATGTTTGTCAAACTTCTGTAGAGTAATATCATACAGGATGATCTACACATCATTTCATCTGCTTGCATTCTCAAAATAGATTTGATTTTCTCAACGCTTTTTTGCATTGCTCGGACCAGACAATTTTTTGCGTTTTTCTTCAGAGGTTGGTCAGTGGACACGCAATTTCAGAGAACTTTTGACAGTCATCTTCTGCCATTACCCGACATACCAAGACTCTCATGAGATCTCTTTTGGTTTGTGGTGTGGGAATTTCTCAATTGCTTCACCTTTTGCAATTGAATTGCCTAATTTTCCCTTGTCCTACAACATGGCCCTCAGTTGTCATTGCTGCCTTCAGTCTATATACATAAATGTAATACTACATTTTTTGAACCAATTTAGGCAAGCTCTGGCAAGGCATATCTGCCAAGACATATCTCCTTTGATATGGTCTAATTCCAATTTTATTCTTGTAGAGTTAAACTCCACCTGACCAGTTCCTTTGATTTCTCTGTTTTTTTCATCTTGTGATGAAAGTCAACTGATTGTGATCCGTGTAAACACTAGAACTGGGTGTACTGTTGTAACTCAGTACACTTCAAAAATTTGCAATGACAGCACAATGCAGACTCTTTCTCAACTGTTGAGTAGTTTTTTCTGATGTTTGTCAAACTTCTACAGTAATAACATAATCCAGGGTGATCTACATCATTTTCCACATCTGCTTGCATGATAAGTCCACCACAGCCTCCATCACTGTCATCAACTGCCAACTTGAATTGTTTCTGAAAGTCTGCATCCATCAAAACTGGCGCATTCATCAAAATAGATTTGATTTTCTCAAACGCGTTTTGCCATTGCTCTGACCAGACAAATTTTTCCTCCCGTTTTTCTCTTCAGAAGGTTGGTCATGGACACGCAATTTTCAGATGAAATTTGGACAGTAGTTTTTTCCTTGCAATACCCCCGACCATACCTCTCATGAGATCTCTTTTACTCTGTGGTGTGGGGAATTGCCAATTGCTTCAACTTTTTGCAGTGATTGGCCTAATTTGCCCTTGTCCTACAACTTGCCCTAAGTATGTGACACGTGACATTTGCATGGCAAAATTCACTTTCACCAATTCACAGTTTAAACCTGCCTTAGATAATTTCTCAAATAACTGATGGAGTTGTCTCATGGTTTCTTCCCATGTTTTCACTGTAACACAAGACGATCATCGACATAGGCTTCACAATTTTTCTATGTCTGCACTACTCTGTTCACTAATCTCTGAAAATTTCGGCAGAATTTTTGAGACCAAATGCCTTCTTTTGTTTTGGAATAGGCCATCGGGCATACAAAGGCTGAAATTTCTTTGGGCACGGTCTTTGGTGAGGGGAACTAACTTGCTTCCCATAGCATGTTTGCTTGCAATTCCCAAATGCTGAGCTAGTGTCATAACTCAGGCTTTCTCAGCTCTCAAACGTCTCCACAAGTTATTTGCCCTATGAACTCCTCTGGATTAAACTACATTGTGATTGTATTCTACAACACAATATGCTACACTTGAACCAATCTACAATGTATACATGTAATACACACAAAAGTTGTATGCTAAACTGTGCACAATGTAACATATTATAACACTTTTTAGGTGTGTAATTCTGAACAATAAGGCTCAAATTTATCTCAATCAATTCCCAAGGACAGCCCCCAATTCGTTATGACGTCTCGTGACGCTAAGGTCAGAAATACCTTTCAACACAAATAAATGAACCTGTGCACAAGTGATCTGAATTTTTATAATAAAACAGATTTTAATGATTTGTATGGTTCAAGAATTGGTATGTCCAAATTATTACATAAATCAAAATTACACATTTTCACAATTTATAACTGATACGTTAATGTCAAAAGAGGCGTTGCAGTTCAACGATGATATTCCTCTCAGCGAAGACTCCAAATGACAGCGCACAAGTTCATACCAAATCCTCAGTAATATATCAATTGGATCTTCTCATTCCTGAAGGTATCTTGTCCTACAGTTCAAGACGACAAGGTTCAATTAAAGTCCTCGACGTAATAATCCACAGTATTCGTCCAAGAATCAACCACCACGATTTCTATCTGTCCACATTTTGGAATCCTATTTTGATTCCAGCACTTTCCGTCTTCAAAGACACAGTAGAATAAATTACAGCAACCCTGCTCACATGGAATTATAATCCTGGCACTGTGTGGAGCATATATCTACCATTATTGTAGATAAAACGAGCTATAACCATACGCATCGCTTGTTTGCAACTGCTGTGACCGCGAGACTAACGTCAAATCTCAAATATATACTGACTTCACAAAGATCTCCATTCTAAAATTAGACATTACAACAGCATCATGGATAAACATCACCTGAAGCACTCACTTCACGTTCCTATATAACTCTGTGGGAAACAATTTTCTAAGTTTATAGCATCCTTGGGGAATTCCAATCTAAACAGGTGCCACTTAGCAAAACAAACTAGGGGCATTCCCCTTTCTCTCTTTAAAACAAAGTACTTTTTCCCGTTAGAAATCTTTCTCAAATAAATTGAGAAAATAATATTTTAAAAGTTTAATCAGAAAAATGGAGGCCATAAACAGTATCGAGAAGAAAGTTGGAGGGCAAGTTTCGTTGGCAAATTAATGTAGATTTAAAGGGGTTAACATTTTCTTTGATGCCCTTTATCAGCCTGGTACTGGATTCGTTTCGCGAAGCTGATGTCGTAAATCCACATACAATATAGCATGCCTAAGATGATCACACATCTGCAACTTACTCTCTTTAAAAGTCATTATGTTTGGACATGGCTTTGTATACCTGTGGATTAACAATGATTTCCACGAACGCATACTCCATGACCTGAACCAGTATGAGCCTAATATAATCCTGAAACTATTCCGTACAGATACGTAAAACTAGTCTGTTCTTTTCAATCCCTCATGAACCATAATGAATAAGTTGGTGTAAGTTTCAAGACAATTAGACCTGTTTCATCACCACCTTTGACCCTGTACGACACTTTCCCCCATTGTTTACATGTTCCTCATTGTCGATTTTTTCTAGACTTTTTGAGCATTCTTCTGTGACAATTTAGAAGTATGATACATTAACATAAATTTGTTTGTTGTTTCAATTTTTAGGTAATCAAATTAATTGGCACCATAGATTTTCTATTTTCAGCGTCTTAGAAGGTCATAAAATTGAGTATCATAACAATCGTTGTCCACCATGTTTGAGTTGGTCGCCTTCTCTTTCGGATATCCGTAAGGTCTCCCTATTGCAAGGTTCCTTTCCCCATTAAAAAAAACAGTGGAGCTTTCTTTGTTTTCACCTTTGTTTATAACCATTCTGTTCCCTAAAAATCTCTCCATCAATTCCATTACATGTGGAATGATTAATATACCTGAATTCTGCTTATACTTGTAGTTAAATCCGGATATATTATCTGTTTGTTTGTTTGGTTTTTTCTTTTCCAGTGATTTTAAAACAACATTTCCAAGGACTGATTCAGAATGGCTACTGCATAATAGGGATCTGTGGGAAAGTAAAACATCGACATACAACAATAAAGATTTTTGATGAAGACCACTTTTACGAACATACTTGATCATCCCAAATTTGATGTCTTACCGAATCCTCCTGAATGTGAAAGTTGATGCGTCTCAATGCCCATATCTTATTCCACACCCGTGTAACGTAGGAGAAAAGAGAAACATATGCGACATTACAGACGCTATACTGAGTATTTGGATTGTTTGTGGCTGTTTACATATTAGAATGCATAGTGTCTGAAAGTGCGATAGACAAGACCGCAATCGGCTTTCATATCTGGCCATTTATTACCTTAAATATTTGAGTTCACGGACATATTCAGTGAATGATTATGCGTGAATTAGTTACAAATACAAGTTGCACAATATACTTACCACTTCAGTGCAGATGGATTTTAGGCATTTGAAGAACAAAGAAAGTTAAAGAAAGTCAACGCGCTTTCTTCATTGCCAGTTTTAAATTCAGCTAACATTGACAAACTCCAACGGGACCGATTTTACTCACCATCAAGTTTAAAATTCGTCCATTTGATAAACTGAACAACCTGCCATTAATGAATGAAGTGTATATGAAAAAATTACATGTAGATTTATGAATATAGTTTTTCTAAAAAATATAAATTGCCAATAACTACAACCCCCTTCCATCACTCAATGGTCGTCTTTTTATGAATGGATGTGGTAAAATGTAAATAAATATGTCAAACTTTGACACGCAGAAACAAGCTTCCCATTTCGAACATGTTGCAATAATATTTACAATGAGATAATTTTCATTCACTTACAAAGACTAAATACATCATCCCCAAATTAGAGTATGCTAGGTTTCTAAGCAACGCTCATAAATATCCACCTGTCAGTATATTTTAATGATTACAATTTATTTTTAAAAACTAAAATTTCGTCACAAATATTTGTCTATTATTCAATGGCTTATTATTCAACTACACAGCGACGCCAGTATGATATTTTGCTTGATTACGTTTGGTAAATCGGTAAAATAACTCGCCTATATTTGCACAAATTAAAAAATCCCCATAATCATGAAAGAAAGTGAACCTATTTTCATTGAAGAATGGATGTTGTATCAAATTTAATGGTTTTGTCCGTTTGAAAACCAAAATTAAAAATTTGGACAGCTGGGCTGATTAATTTACTATTAATACTTTATTTCCTTGCAAAACATTTTTGTGACATTGAATACTCGGATTTCTCTTACAATCCTATTTTTTTATCTTTTAAAAACATCAATTTAATTTCCGCCTTTGTTTATTTCACCTAACCTGTCATCACGATTTAATTAGGATTCAAGATTGGCGATTTCGTATATCTTTTAGATCCAATGTAGACAGCTTCGATAGGGAATCCCATATGCCTGGTGGGGTACATTTCAAACCTGATGATTCAAGGAATGTGTGTGGCACAAAAAATGTCCATGTCACAAAATTATTTGTGATTTTCTAATTGGGTTTTTGTCTGAATCTGGATTTACATCAAGAACTCTGTCAAAGCTAAAAGATTCACCACGACGGGAAACCACAGACTATAAGTATAACAAGTATAGATTCAAGTTTTTAAAAATTACAAACAGAGACCTATCTTTACGAAGGTTTGTGTCGGGGTGATAAAAACCACACACAAATCTCCTTCCACAATAGAAATTGCTATAACTTAAAATTTGATTAAGTTTTAACAAATTAACAAAATTTTATTATTTTGTGATTTTTCTTTAAAATTGTGAAATTCGTGAGATTGAAACCATGGTGTGGGCCGCATCCTGGGCTTGATCTGCATCAACTGTTTTAAGGACTCAGTAGTGAACACAATAGACATATGGTGGTAGGACATTCATTCCACGGACACTGTATTTTAGTGACACCGGGACTTTTCCTTCTCCAATGGCAGTAATTTCCATGGCAATTGTGGTGTTTTCTTTCTTAGCTACATAATCTCATGTGAATCCCATGCATCAATTGCGTGTATTCATGCTAGGAACTTTTGACTGCGAGGTGATGTCAACAACATCCCAAGTTCATGCCCCTACTGTGCCTTAATGAAATCAAAGACGGGTGTGGCAAGATGTGGAACACTTGCAATCCCATGCAAAGGCATCCTGGTCACAGAACCTATAGCTTGTTATGGTGCTGTCTCTGCCTGGTATTCTTCAACTTCAACTACCAAACTTCTTGTTCTTGTTGTTTCTTTCTTGCAACCGACCGCGTATAAGTAGCTTGTAGGGCCATTCTTGGTACAAGTCTATCCCTAGTGCCTTCTTGATTTCCTTATCTGTCACGTCCAAGATTTTGAAGTCAGGTTCCTCAGATTTGGTTGGTAAAGTCCTCTGATCCTCTCTCTACCGAGAAGTATTTAAGCTCCTAGGCAGAGCCTCTTGGCTTCTTTGATATTGTGTTCATATTTGCATATACTATTGCTTTTTAATTCCAAGGGTCATTTCATTTTTAAAATTGCCTTTATGTTCCAAAACAATATTTATTTAATTAGACAGAAGACCGTGACGTTTCAACCAGCAACATTTTGTATATCCAACTTCCCGTAAGAGGGTGCAACGAGAATCAGAAGCCCAGTAGGTAAAAATATACCTAAAATAAACCAAAGTGCGATATGCACGGCAATGACAAATGGAGGATCAAAGAGCTTTGTGAGATAGGCGAACAGATTATCAAAAGTCGAAAGGATTTTAACCCAAAACAGAGAAAAGAAGAGGAAAATAACATTGGAAATGGTGGAATGACTCAACATGTTGTGAAAATAAAATCACCCTGCATACAGAGCTAAAGACAAAAATAAGACCATGCGTCTCCATCAGCAGATCCATGCCATCATTGAAAATTATTACGAGGTGAGATGACCTTACGATGTAAGATCGAAATAAGTGCCGATTCTGTTTCCTCCTGGGATGATACCGATGCAAGTTCTTAAAGCCCCGTAAGAATAATCCTTACGTCAGTTTGAAAAAACCTACTTTTCTTCCAAATGTCAGTTGAGTTGACAAAACGAATTTTTTTCACAAAAATCCATTCTGTCAAACCGATTTATTCAAATATCATCCCCATTTTAGGCATATGGTGCAAAAATTCCAATTTTGGAGACAGTTTACAATGTGACACTCAAATAATACCTTGACACGACCGAACATGTGTACATGTACGTACGTTGAGTATATCTTGTATCTACTAATGCGTGAGGTATTTTGTTTCACATCGTAATTTTTTAACTCATATTGTCACTACTGACACAACAGCAAGAGCCCATAATCTTTGTACGCTGGCTGCAAACATTCCTAACTAACGAAAACACAACAAGTTTTTTACAATCTAATAAGGACGTGACCAGGACGCCCGTTACGCGTCAACTTATTTCGCTCCTGAAAAGTTATTACCCTTATTGCACTCACTATGCAAACCGAAACCCCAAACAGACACATGGGCTCAGGAGTTGGGGACTCGCAAATGACCAAGAAGTCTTGGTCAGCCAGGCTTTCACCCTACTCTTTTAAAAAAGTGAACAGAGTTAAACGACACATATAGGAACAGAAGGTTTGACGTCGCCGCTAAAACCCTAGATGCTTTAATGACTCATTTGCCCAATTCCCAATGAACCATTGGAAGAACAGAACTCAATAGGTCTTAAATCCATAATTGAGTAACAGAATAAATCCCACAACGTAGACCACGGAGTTTGAACCGGGAACCTTTGCACCAAAGCATCTCCCTCCTTGAATAAAAATCTATTTTGTCAACAAAATCTACTTTCCAAATAAAATCTTTTTGCAATGTGAACACAGTGTTCGCGTCCAAACCTCAAACATTTCCTACCTCGCTCGCTCTCCCCTAATGGACTAATAATGATAAATGTCAACATGGTATAAAAAAAACCGATTTTTTTTCCTCGAAATTTAAGGTTGGTTGAAAAGTATAGTGCTCTACTTTTGAGACAAGCGGTCAAGCTTCTATACCCGAATAGCCATAAATGGATCGTCTGTATAGGTACCCTCTGGAAAGACGTCACTCCTCTTGAAAACAACCCGTATGAGACTAATTTAAATATTGGCGGATGGTAGGGAGTCCTTCAATTTTGGTTATTTTTTTGTCGCGCACATTATGATCTTTTAAGTTGAATGAAAATTTCAACTGAAATGATTTTCTGCGCCTAATACTGGCACCACGTTTCTTTACCAGTTGGGCCGTGCGCCAACTCATTGGCATTATCATATCTATGAATAAGCTTTCATAAACAATATAGAATCGAAAGAGTATTCCAACCAAATAGGGCCGGTGTAATGAAATACAGTGTCCGTGTGACTAAGTTGTCCCTAACCGCCAATCTGTCTAAAAAAATTTGCGCTCTATTGAATGCTCTAACGCATCATTTGTTTCAGCACTGTATCCAATAGCCTCGGTCTATAAGGTCACTTTTTTTCGTAACATGTTGAAATGGTACTAGAAAGCCACATAGGTACACTCAGCTGGGTTAGTTTTTGAAGGCACACCTGACACATGGATTTCATTTGTTTTTGCATCAATGCAAGCTCGGCTAAAAACACACAAAATACAAAATAGCGGGCTGAAACCACAGAGAATGGGCCTCTAGGAGACCCCCCCCCGCAGATTAAGTAATAAGCGTCAAATGGCCATCAAATTTAACTGATCTAAATACAGATTTGAAAAAAAAAATTAAAGTTTTTTGAATAAAAAGTTATAATTCGGTTCAGATTTTCAGATTTAGCAAGTCATTGTGCCTTTAAAGAGACACAAGACATTACAGAACGAAGCGCCTCATTTGTTTTTCGAACCAATTTATAGATCACACACCTGAAGTGAAAAGGTAAAGGTAAATGGGACGGACTGTGTACACAGGAACTGAGTGCCCCTCCTCTTTCTAAGCGATTGGGCCAGACTCCACCATATAATGTGCTGTAGGGGGATCGCCCCACCTCCTCTACACCGAGTCCTTTTACCTCTCCACATTGATTAAGAATGCTACTCCGATACGCCTTCATTAAGGTAATAAGATCACATTAAGATTGATATTTTTTTTATTTTTTTTATTTTTTTTATGGATTTTTGAATTTATAGATTTTTTCAAAATAAATAAACCTTCGAACCGTTTCTCGTGTGTGTTCTACAACCAATCAAGGACAAATTGAGAGAAATTCTTAAAAATTCAAAATTCAAAAATCTACACAGAATAGCATAGAGATATTTCCTTCATCGGTTATCAAAATAAGTACAAACCCTGTCCCATTTGAGAAGCACTATGACGTCATTAGTGAGGCGATTAAGTCACGATGGACGTCATGAGTGAAGGCGATTAACAGCAGGAAAATACTGGATATAGTGTGCAAAATGATCATTTTGCAATTTTACCTCTCAAGAACATCTCTTCACGCACAACAATTTTTGTTCGATAAACCGCTCGAACCGTTCTCGTGTTGTGTTCTACAACCGATCAACTTGCAAAGTGAGAGAAATTTTAAAAAAGTCAAAATTTCAACAAAAAATCTCCCCGTTTGCCCCTTTAAATAAGATTACTCGACACTCTGTTTCAGGGACGGCTGTTTTGTTAGGTTTACCTCAGAGGTTGGATGTGCGATCTGACAAAACCGTTAGCTAACGTGATGAGAAAGGAAACACTCGTAAACTTGATGTAGGTGTCATAATTGGTCCTAAGGAGGGGGAGTTCTTCAAGTTGCGTTCGTGTAATGGTAATGATACGAGAACATCATTGCTGTCATGATAAAGCTAGGTGGTTATGAAAATGGACGTGAAGTTGTACCATGGACAGCAGTTCATTTATACCAACATTAATAATATCGTCTTTTCATTATTTTCTGTTATCTTAACCCAATAGGGGTGGGGTGTCATTTCGTTATTTAATCTCCATATGATACCACAGAATAGCATAGAGATATTCCTTCATCGCGTATCAAAATAAGTACAAACAGTCCCATTTGAAAGTCCACTATGACTGTCATTAGTGAAGGCGAGTTAACAGCAAGTACCAAATACTGGCTATAGGGGCAAAAAGTGATATTTTGAAATTTACACCCTCTTTAAGAAATCTTACACAACAACTCATGTGTATACAAAACTAGTCCACTTCCCGTCAGAATGAGACAAAACGCATGAAAAGTGGAATAGGCCTAAATTTTAGGTGAAAACAACAATGTTGTGCCGAAAAACCACCGGGTGTGAAGAGTTCCTCTCAGCACGGCCGACGTACCGGGGGCATGCGGCAAGAAGAGAAGGGAAGTGGAAAATAACGTTAAGGGTTTTCACGTTCGATTCATGCATGAATTTCTCAAAACTACAAGTGCATCATAAAGAATTTAAGGTGATTAACCAATCAGCTAGGATTGTCAATTGTTGAGAGATTAGGTGAAATATATAGCCAAATATATTCTTCCAATTAGCTACAATTATTGGATAACACGTTAAAGCAAAAAAAGCAATTTTCGGAAAAAGGGCTCCCAATTTTCAAAATCTTTGAAATTTTGCCAGTTGTGTTGGAATTGTTGCAGTTACCTATGATACCAGTGAACGAGAATGCTCCAAATTGCGTATTTGTACATAAAAAGAAAAGATTTTTGTAATTAGAACGGAGACCTCCAATTGTAATTTAAACGTGGCAATGGAAACGCCAACGGCTATTTTCGGCCGTTTTATTGTAAGGGATTGTTTCCAGCAGCCCGGCTAATTAAGTGATCGAAACATGAAGCTCTTTAGCTTGAAAGTCGACAGCAGAAAATAATTTCCACATAACAGCTCCTGGGGTTTTATCTTGAATAATATCCAATTGATCTTCTGATACTGGTAAGCACTGATCTACCATAATGGAGAATCTTCAACCTAATACTGGCCCTTTGCTCACAGAAAGGGAAAGCTTTTATCTTTCTGTAGCTAGGTTCCATAATCCAGCTAACAAGAAACTATTAAATCATAATCATGCATAAACATAGCCTAACAATACCAATGAGGATCCTCATATGCATGACTTCAGAGGATTGTATATTTACATTATATGACATCATGGGAAACTCTACTATGCAATGCTTTGTTTGCAAACATTGACACTCGGGGAAATCACCGATTATCCGTTTAAGCTTCTAAAACTGGTTGCCATTTCTCAATTATGCACTAGGAATTACATTTTCTCTTGAATGATGAATTGACAGGACTTTCCTCTGTGAAGGAAATCGTTTCTCAAGGAAAATAGAGAAATAAATTAAATAATATTTTGAATCCTTATAACAAGACAAAAAAACAAAAAAACTAAAAAATCAATAAAATTTTAAAACTTTTAATTGCTCATGTCAATTACGCCAAATGTGGGGCAGAGTTAAGTTTTCTCAATGAGGGGGACGGGTTAGTTGAATAATATCATAACTTTTCTATATTATTGAAAATGTATGAGTAAGTTCCTGTGAATATGAAAATTTGCTTCTCCAAAAATACTTGAAGATCATAAAAACTACACACTTGCTCCATCAGACAGAACTACTCTTTTTGAGTAGGTAGATATAGAGCGTACAGAGGTTATACCAGTTACACTCATTCACTCAAGTATGCATATACTCACTCACCCACGCAAACACTCACGCGTGTAAGTATACTCAATCCCTTCCTAATTTTATTTATTGCTTGGCTGTGTGCATTGTGGAATATTAATGCAATTATAAGTTAATTGCAAACAAAAATCCATGATCCATGATAAAGTTTTGTGTTATGGCAACGTCATTACAGTTTTCGAGAGCTTTTTTTTGCACTCTTTTTGGAATAAAGGTTGGTTACGATTATAGGTTCGGGTTTATTTATTTTTTTAGGTTGCAATGTTTGAAGCCTGTGTTATATAATTAGTGTCTTCCAACCGTTTGACTACAAAATCCTACTCTTTTAGCCAGGTTCTGGTGGAGTGACACACAGGAAGTGATTTGTTTTATTTCACGGAATGAACCCCTCACCTAAATATTGTGAAGAAGTTGAAGGGATAAAACATTTATGTGTGTTGTTTACACTTTGAAGTAGTTTTTCCAAGAAATACGGCATCCAGGGTAGAGTTTAAAAATGCAAAAAAAAAAACATTTTTTTTAATGGCGAACGAGCGTTTAATGCTCACGGGAAATCATTTTACGTTTTAAGACTTAAATCGAAGTAAAAAATAATTTGGTTTGCAATTTGGTCTTCTCAAAATTATCCATGAGATTACAGCTAATTTTATGTCAAAAGAGAGAATTGTACATTTCAATGAATTGAAATGTTTGTTGTCATACTCAGGTCAATATTTGTATGGGACATGAAGAAGTATACAGTTTAGGATAGGAAATAAACAATGACGAGCTTGTATTAAATTCACAGTTTTGAAGAAAATTGTCAAACCACCATTTTGTGTATTAAATGCAACGTTATATTTAAAACAGAAACGCTTGATTTGTTTTTTTCATTTTTATTTGTTGCATCAGATGTTTTTCTATTTAGACCTAGAAATCTGCAATTTGCTTGTGGCTCAATGCAATGTAAGGTACTAATATTTGCAGATTTCTTATAAGTACAGGTTTAAATTTTCAAAAATGAGAAAATATCCTCCAGACATTTGCCTCAGAATGTTAAAAAAACAGCAAATTAAAACTGCCTATGTTCAAAAGTCATTGTTTTTGGGATTTTTAAGAAATTAGGTTCGGGGTGGTTGAAAAAGTCAATTTTGGCCAATTTTTACAATTCAGAAAAAATGAGCACAAATTGATTTGACAGGTCCGCGGTGGTGGAAAAAGTATGAAATGTATTAACATAAACAATTTTGTTCGGATTCAGCGCATTGGTTTCTTCCTAAAAATATCAACTTTGACATATCCTGGCATTTCAACACACTATAATTCCATTAAACAACCCCCTTAAATACCACTTAATGCTTTCTATGTCATTTTAGTGATTGTTGCTTTCTGCACCGTCATAATATCCTTCAAAAAGTGCTGTTTTTCTCTGTGATCTATGAACCGAGTCTTATTTTAGTGGTATCGTGATAGCTATCTAAAAGATGTGCATTTCATGATAAAGTACACGTTACCTTTCCCCATTACGCTTACCCATTCAAAAATAGAAGACACAAAACAACTGGAAAATCCACGTGAACAGTACCGTTTATAAATTGCACGCTAAATTGGAGCGTGTAAAGAATGAGTTGATCAGTTGTTGCAGTTCACTTGCGCCCTCTACTATGTGCTCTATTCATATTTTGCTTCAGATTCTTCAATTTAATAGATACCTTGAGCTCTCATACCTGAACATAAAACGAGGAAGTATTTTGTTTAATCATGGAGTTATTATAGTATAGTTATTATAGTATAATCACTCCATGGTTTAATCGATTCATCAACAAACGAACTCTGCAGGAGGTGAGCATATGTACTGTTATCAAATGCTATCATTCTTTTATACAAAGGACAATAGCAACATCAATACCAACACAAATTGGGCGTTCAGGAAAGTCATTTAATGTCAACTACTTGTCGGCTTACATGAACAACATTGTATGCTTACCTTCCATATTAAAGAATTAAAATTTTCGACATTCTTAAAATAGGTTAATCAAAGCGGAACTGGTACTTTTTCACAAAATATGAAATTTCTTCAATTTACTCGCAAATGATAGTCTACACCATTGGAAGAATAGAGATATATTTTACACATAAAATAACATACCCCCAAACAGATAGAGATATTAATAAGAGGCTTAACACATCCAGGGAATTTGTAGGTTAACTTTAAAAGTTTGCGCTAACTTTATTCAACAAATGTTTCTATTACATGAATATCATAGACTCTTACTCATTGATATTAAAACCACAAAGGTCGCAGACCGGTCACATAGGGTGCATGTTGTGGGAATCAATTCCGGCGTGTGTTTTCTTGTGTTAAACATCGCCGGAGTAATTTTATTATAAAATCGTCCTGTTTACCAATAAGGACACTGACTTGGTCTAAATTATTTTCAGGTGAGGGTTAATGTATATGAAAGCTTTACAACCATGCAAAAAATGTCAATATTGAAAACTCTTAAAGGCGCACTATTTTTCAAATGTGCCATTGTCTCTTTAAAGAAATAGGCTTTCAAAAATGTATGTTTTCATAAGGAGATCTACAAAAAGTATAGGAGTATTGAAGTTCTGCTTTATGTGGGAATGTGTTTTATATCGGTGCTTAAAGGTAATTAAAGATACACTTTATGCACTCCTTTAATGCTAAAATCATAGATATATGTAACGTATACTTTTCTTATTTTGAAGCACTGTTAATATTTTAGTCAATGGCAATCTTCTAATGTGTTATTTCAATGTCATACGTGCATGGCTAATAGCCATGGAAGATAGGCAAGGAAGATACAAGGGCTTATACAATGACCATCAAACGTACAAGAAGTTCAAGTAGCCCATAGTGTTTCAATTATGTGAGCATCAACTTTTTCGGTTTACTTTTCACCTCTTCGATTGATATGACCACCTGTTGCAAACGAAGGCGCCGTGTTAATCTCGATGGGTTAGCAAGATGTAACAGATCAGACAAACCGTCTTCACCCCATGGTAAATTTTACGACGCGCAGACCTCGTCACTCTGTTGAAAATCTCACTGAAATCCTTTTAGGTATTGCATTAGCCGAATATCGATGATAGCAAATGCATGACATGTAATTGGACTCCAGGAAACATGAGCAGCCAAAGCGAACTTTATAATTTAAATTGTGTTTTTGTTTGTTGTTATTCAAAATAGACGACAGTTTGTATGTCAAGGGCAAAAAAGGCATGTAGGCACTGACCCCTAGGAATGTTGCTGACATATGCAAGGCAGCTATGATGAGAAGAAGTAATTTTTTATATTTTATTCGCTAGCGACTTGATGGGTATGTTGACTGTAAAGCGACGATTATTTTTTTTATAATTTTTGTACAAGGATCAAAAGTAAAACAGGCCTAATTTGATTTGAAACCTAACCAACTTACTCATCTGGTCAAGAGAATTAAAATAGGTATATGTAGGAATAGGTATAGTTTGCCATATCTACGGTTATTAGTATCAGGATCATAGGCTTATAACGGTTGAAGGTCATCCTGGGGTAATTCTTTCAAAGTGCTCCGAATTTGACGAAAGTAGTCTAATTGTTTGTCTGGTCATATCCTATAACAGAAAATGAATACTTAACCTGCATTTGACATTTTAGTATGTAAATTAGATGGTAAGCTTTAATGACCTCATACAATATGTAGAACAATGTTGCATTTTCACCTCTAATTACATGACTAAATGGTGAAATGAGTGCAAGTATTATATTCCATGTTCCTTTGGGACTATATGAAGAATTTGGGACCATTTAGAAAGAATTAAAACATTCTGAAAACGTTACCCGAGGATGACATTGAACCTTTATTGGCCTATAACTACTATATCTATTAAACTATAACCCACAGATAGGGCAAGCTGTACCTTTTATAATCCTCAGGACATAAGAAAATGTCGGCATAGATTTCAGTACCTACTTTATAATTATTTTAATTATTTCCCCCCGTAAAAACCAATTGCCTCCATGCAAATCAAAGTTCCTCGCTACTTATACTTGTAGACTTTTGATATGTTATTCTCTCATCATTTTGTAAGTATAACAACACCAAAATTGTTTCTGTTGCAATATTTTTGAGATCAAACCATTATTTTATTGAAATTTCTTGCACTATGTCGAGAACAACAAATAACTGAAACTTTGGTAAAATGTACTTCACTTGGATTTACGCTTATGAGAGAAAAAACCAAAAGAATGCTAATCAAATGCTCAATCCTAACGTGGCCAATTAAAAGTGAGGATGATGGTAATATTGAGTATGATAATAATAAACATATTCATAATGATTATCATAGCAGCACCACTCACATTTTAACTAGCGATCTCTCCCATCTACAATGATAATCATTTTAATTTACATAAATATTCGTCTTGGACTGTAGCTAAGACTACATTAATCTCCGTACATATTACGTGGGAGGCTAGAGCAATGTTACATTCTTTAGATAAACATGATAATGGGCTCAAGTTGTTATGAACTGATGCCGTACTTTCACAGACAATTAACCTTGACATTCAACGCACCCAAGAGCCTCTAAAACACGCGAAGATATGCACAGTTATTTTACAACTTCACTTATTTCCTATTTTTTCCAGTTTAATAAAACAGTTGCAAACCGTCATTAGTAGTGATATAGACTTAGGTAAGATAATAGGTGCTTGAAATATGAAGTAGTCGTGAAATTATTCAGACTGTGCACTATACAATCTGGAAATTGACACACTTTTAAAAAATAAAAAGCTCGTTACACTTTGTGGTTCGTATATGCAACTGTTTTCGTTTAGAAAGATCTCATTAGGAATCGCTTTTGTGGTAAATTAGCTCTTCAGGTGCGCTACATTATCTTGTGAGCCCCAAGATGTCTATATTCGTATTTAAGCATTTTTCTTAGAAAGCGGTAGTAATCGCACTTCTTTTGTATATCATCTTGGTAAGCCAAAATTTGCCATTAACTATTACATAATTGCCGTGGAGAATCATGGAAAATATTTGAATAGACAATGTGCCTCCATGGGAATGCGTAAATATTTTAGTAATCTTCGTAATAATGTGCTGAAATCGGCGTTTGAAGTATAATTGAGTTAATAGAATTAGTTGGCCTATTTAATATTTCTGATGTTTTAAGTAGAAATTTGTGTCCAAGCTGTCTAAAGTTATACAGATTTTGCATTGAATTTAAAAGAAATTAAGCTGTTGACCTTTGAACTTTGACTCATATGACTAAAATAAGCCTAGTCAAATGCATCATCAAAATAAAGCATGAAATATCCTTATATTTGATAGTCTTATTAAAATCTATATGTAAATGAAATACAGTCTATTACGTAACGTTGATATACGTGTATGTCGGTTTCGTGTTTCTTGTCTGTTCCAATGACATTTACGTAATGACATGCTAACCTTTAATTCCAATGGCATTTTCATAGTTAAGTGATCGTTGCGTAAAAAGCCTGTGTTATCAGTGTAATGGCTTTCAGGATGAAATGTTTATTACGGTATTTCTCGCTTCAATAAACAGAACTTGTTAAGAATAACAAACATCCATTCACTTAATAATTTTACTTATAAACACACCGTTAACCTGTTAAATTTACCCCGTTTTTATTTTAAAATTTCGGCAGCTTTAAGAAGGTAATTTTACAATTTATTCAAGAAACATTCTGAAATATTTAGGAAGATACAATGCAATATCTTTGACGATATGAAAACAGAATAGATCTTTCCATTACTTTATTGATGCCGACGAAATACTACCTGTTTGTAAGCGCCACGTTTCACGTGAATATCCCTTGGCGGTAACCTTATGGACTATAATCATATTGTGTTCATTCGGTCAAGTTTCCACACCAACATAAGAGAACATCTTAAAAAGTGACCAGAGTATTGTAATATTTTGCAAATCAAAAATAGACAAGAATACTTTGACAGAACAATAAATTATGTAGAAAAAATAATATTCAAAATATTAGTAAATACCATTCATACCTCATTTTTTTATAAACTGTACTTTCTTTGAGAATATATAAATGAAAGGATAATTCCGATTTACAGTTTCATCCATTCCTGCTAACGTACACGTAGCTACTTCGTAGTCCAACATTTTGTTTTTGCACATTATTCAAGCTTTTAACAAGAGCTGCACATGGTGCCCCTGGACAAACAAATTCACTTTTCAATTCAAAACGATAGCATAACATTAAAATATTTTCAAGTATAATTTTAGACTGCTTTTAAAATTCTTTTGCTGAATTCATTGGCAATAGGAAACCGCAAATTTATATACAGTGTAAAATCATGTTTAATAATGATTTTTTGCTGTGATTCTGCAACCGTTTACTGCAGAGTATAATTGTGCACTACAAGTGTATATTTTATACTTAAAATATTCTGTAATAATATCTATTTCACGTTCAAACTAAAGAAAAGCCTGTGGATTGTGTTAACCGTTGGTCATGTAAGATTTACAATGATTTCGTAAAAAGGAAAATAAATAATTGGAATGTTACAGAAAGAAGGCATATTATAGCCAACCACACATCGCCGTAATTTGGCAATAATCATGCTGCCTTTGGAATAATGACGATATTTCAAGCAGTGATTTCCAAAATAAATCTCACTTTAATATTTATTTAGCCAATAGTATACATTATATTTACAGGTACTCCTTTGTCATAAGGTCTTTGCCCTTTCGTTTAACAAAGACCCAAGATATTGATGCAAGTTTACAATGATTACAGAATCCATGCATAGTCGGCGTTAGAGGTCTCCAGTGGTTACCATGTAATTCTCAAGGTTTGCTGTATTTACTACAATTTTGAAAATCATTTCATTGAAAATTAAATTTGTGTTCCATTTATTGAGACATGCGGTTATGGCCGGCTGAGCGACGATTGAAGTGAATTGAACTTAGAACTTGCACCTGTGATTAAAACATATGCACCTGGAACACGTGCACAGATGGAACGAAGAAAATGGTGCGACAAATAATAATCATAGTTAGTAACGGTAAAAGATTGCATGCCATTGGAACACAATATCATTTCCTTTGGGAACTATTGGAAAACGAAACACAATGTTATTTACATGCACATTAACAACAATACATACAGCCGTTTTTCTTATTTGTAGTTGGGTATAATAAAGCTAGGAAATGTTATCATAGTGATTTTTGTCAATGGTATGTATTGACTTTAACAATGTTGAATAATTAAGATTCCATGTGCAATATTATGATTTGGTCAATCGCTTTTTAAAACAATATATACATTTATATGAGTGTTAATGCTTTTACATACACATTAACAAACTTCTGTTAATTTTAAATGTTTTAGATGTAATGTAAAGCAGACATATGCAGCGATCTGGTAGTTAATGAAATATTAGTAAATCGGAAAAAGTAATAATGTGTCATTTATTAGGACTATGATTATTCTACAACCCCGGGAAATTGTACAATAACTAATGAATAAACAAAGAACTCTACCTTTATATATTATAGAGGATTTGAGGTTGTGGGAGGACTTATCATCACAAGTAACAAGTGTTTACGTGATATACGATTGAAATGGATTTTGAATAATTAATAAGCGGTTATCCTAAAGAGATTGTTTGGCCATCATAGATCATTTACACACTTTAAACTGATACGACTTCCTTTTCACACTTTCACTCCCTCGCAATATGTGTTACATTTGCGAAAGTGAGGTCAATTTGGTTTACTATTTCTAATACGTCAGTGACATGACAGATTTGAATGTGAATTTCGATACCCTCGGGCATTTGCCTATTATATGACTCATTCTACTTGTTGCTTTTTTCCATTCCCTCGTAGATGGTCTAATGTCAAATTGGCCACGTCCCAAAATTTAGTCCATATCCATGGACATAATAATCGTGTGAAGACTCATTTTCGGGGATTACATCTCTGACCGATCAACTCAAAAAAAAAAAAAAAAAAAAAAAGGCCTAGGTTTGGTGCATTTTAAAATGTCCTAAAAATGCACTGATATATTAAGAAATTGATGTAACTGATAGGTTTTCTGAAATGCCAGAAAACAGCCAATTTTTAAGGCAATCTACTCTGGGCTCGTGAAGTTCACCTCAACTGGTCGAATATCTGCCGTACCGACTATAGACAATTCGTGTTGGGCATTTCGATGCACTTTAAGTTCAGTGATTCAGTAAAAGAAGTTCGGGTAACCATAATGTTGAAATTATGTCATTTGCGTGAATTAAAAAAATCTATCTATCTATATAACGGCCGCAGCCGAGATGCTGTTCACCATGTAGCGCCAAATGTCCCTGTTTGTCATTAAGTTGGGGATGTCTGATGGATCCTGCCTGGATTCTCGAGCAATCACATCAATGTAGTTAAAGGGGCGACGACCCCTGTTTTGGCGTGGTAACTTCCAACATGTGACGTCTGAGACTACTTGATCAATCGCACGATGACAGTGACCGGCAAATCGTGCACGGCGTTTGGAAACAGAAGATGAAATTGGAGGGATATCTCCATATATCTGTGCTTTGGTCTTGTGCTCACGCCAGGATATGTTTTGTACTCGCATAAGAAGTTGGTGTAGGGCCATCCACTCTGTCCTGTAGCTCTTTCTTCATGGTCCAGGTCTCAGATCCATATAAACAGGATACTCTCTACACAGCTCTAATATTTTCAGCTTGGTTGAATTGGAGATACCCGATTGCCATAATTGTGTAGTTATTGCAGGCATTCCAAGCTTTTGCTCCTCTTAGCGTGACAGGAAGTCTTTCTTGCTGTCGGCAACATAGGTCCCTAGATATTTGAAGTCCTTGACCTCTTTGAGTTGGCTACCATCTCTTGTGCAGATAGGTTGATGATCATCTTCCTCATTGACAGTCATTATTGAGTCTTCTTGGCATTAGATGTAGGCCGACTTTGTCTGCAGCATTCTTAAGTGATGTTAGTAGATCTTGTGCCCCACATATCAGATCACTGTTAGAGCTAGATCATCTGCGTAGTCAAGGTCTGTGAAGTGCTGACTTAATTGGTGACGTCCATAGAACGCTGGTTTGATGGTGAGTCCTTGTCGTTCATGATGTCAAACTCTGTCCTGAGGATTCATCAACACGACACAAAGGATAGGGAGGTCGTTCAAGGAGTTCTCCTTGCAGGTCCCAGTATTTGTTAGGAACTCCTTTGTGGGCCCGTCTATGGTCTGCACAAAGCTATATGGGTTTATCATACATGATGGCAATTGCCTTGTCAGTCTCATCTGGGACACCGTAATTGGAGAGAATATGCAGCATTACATTCCTTTTACAGTGTCAAAGCCTTTGAAAAATCTACAAACACAATTGAAGCTTTTCTCTTGGAAATTCTCACTCTTATGATCCTTCTGAGGCAAGTATCTGAGGTAGTGTTGATCTGCCTTTGCGAAAACGTTCTGGTTCCGTCTAAGAATGGTCTCTATGTGAGGAGTGATTCTGTTGAGCAGCATGGAGTTGTAGATCTTAGAGGCCAGTGGTGACAGTGTGATTCCTCTGTAGTTTTGGGGTTGTTGGAGGTCGCCTTTCTTTGGTAGAGGAATGGTGAATGATGTTGAAAAGGAGCTGGTTTGTTTCCCATGTAGGTGTTTACGAAATTCTAACAGTTGATAATGGAATAGTGGATTCTTCCAGGCTACTGCAGGAATGTTGTTGGGACCAGGTGTCTTGGTGTTGTTCAGTTTCTTCAGGCAGATCTGAAGCTCCTCTATAGTGAAAGGTCCAGTCTTTATTGGAAGGGTGTCTGCTATCTTGTGATTGAAGAAAGGTTCATCAAGGTTAGTGTTATTCTGAACTGGCTTTCCAAGTAGAGAACTAAGTGCTGAAACCACGTGTCAAGGCGCTCTTCAGTTGTTTCACCTTTGATTCTTATAGGTGCGGTGGCCTTCTTATCGGTCAGCTCCCTCAAGGCCTCCCAGGCAGCACCATGCTTGTTTTCAAGATGTAGGGCGTCAAGTGCTTCAGTCTTGGACTTAACATGCTCCTCACATTGTAAGCATCATCAAGTGCAGCCTTAGCAGCATCAAGGTTCTGCTTGGAGCTTCTGGTGGATTTAATATGGTGCTTCTTGGCTGCAGACTTCAGTTTTTCTCTGGCTTTGCTGACTTTGTCATTTGAGGCAAAGGCAGTAGTCTTCTTCTTTCTTCTAGGTAGCATCTCCAATGCCATTTCTTTGTTGGCTGAAGTGAGGACATCATATACTGCGCTGGAGTTCTTGTCTTCAAGCTCATCACCTGTTATGTACTGCTACAGTATACTGCTCACAAAGCTTTGTATCCCCCCACTACCTTCCTCCAGTCAATTGTTTTCATGGAATCTCTGGGAGGGGGTTTACTCTGACGATAGCCTATCTGGCTCCTGCAAGAGACAATTCTGTGATCAGATTTAACAGCTTCAAAAGTGACCAGAATATAGTCCAGTTGGACAAGTTCTCCATTTGGGCGGCGGTGTGTCCACAGTCTACCTGCTTGATTTTGGAATTTGGTATTAGTGGCAACAAGGTTAAATTGTTCCATGAAGTCCTTCATGTACATTCCATTTCTGTTGGACTCGTTGTTGCAAGTGAACAGCGCGTCGTCAGGCCCAAGCTTAGCGTTGTAATCTCCAGGGATGTAGAGAAGATTATGGGCTGGAACTGTACTGGTGGCAGTGGAAAGTTCATGGTAAAAGTGAGAGACAGTTTCTTCTGGATAGTCGTTGTGGGGGCTGTAACAGCAAATAACTGTTGTTTCGGGATTGCCCGTCAGTGTAAGCTTCAAGATGCGCTCATTAAAGTTGACAAGGTTGGCACATGACTTGAGAGCCTTTGGTGATAAAAGAAACCCCACACCTCCTGTAGCTGCATTTCTCTTGTTCTTCCAGGCAGAGGCTGTAATAAGTGCATATCCATGGATATTCTCCTGTAGTAGAGGTTCACTGTGCACAATGCGGTGTTCTTGTATGCAGATGACATCGATATCATACAGTTGTGCTTCATGTACGAGTTCTTTTTTCTTGGCTGTTGTTGACAGTGTCTGGACATTAAATGTGCTGATGATGAAAGCATGTTTTGCGTCTAACAAATTTGTCCATGCATCTTTTGTCAATATCAGGGTTGGACCGTCCAGTAGGCTTTAGGACCAACCCATCATATGTATTGGTATAGACCAATGTTGACTCAGGATGCACAGACTTTAAATCAGGGGCTTTAACCCTGGTGCTACTTTGTGAACTATTCATCTTGTCAGTTAGCTAAATAGTAGCTGGGATTCGCCAGGTCTCCAGCACCCTTTTCTGTTGGGGAAGGTCCCTTAGCATTTGTCTTTCACGGTGACACTCTGCAAGGCAGCAGTTTCCTTTTCTGTCAGGGATGGTCCCTTAGCCTTTTTCGCACACACAAACCAACCTACAAGGCAGCAGGTACTATTTCATCATAGTTGGGTTAACCTAAGTATATACCTATGGACCTACTTACTCAATAAAGGAGATAAAGGAAAGAGAGAAGGAGTAGTCACAGCACCCACACTGTTTTTACAAGACAAAAGAGAGGTGGAGGATGCTGTCTCCATTGTGGAAAAGTCCTGAGACAACCTCCCCCATCTCCTGATGTCCGTGTGGGGTCGCACTTTCACCGCCATACTAGGGATCTGTGTCCTGTACCCCAGATAGGCATCACTAATTGAGTCGTGATTATCCCGAGGATCAGGCGCCTCTAAATCCTACATTGGGATCAGAACCTAGTATCCCAGACAAGCCATAAAGCCAAACCTGCCAAGCCAACCTAATTGGCTCATCTGTCGAGCCAACCAGATTGATTCACCTATCCTAGCCAACTGGGTTGCGAAAGGATGGATAGAGATGAAAGGAGTAAAGTAGGTAGAGTAGGTAGGGAGCACCCAGAGGGATGAGAAATCCCACTGGGGAAATCCAGCACAAGCATGTAGAGGTGCAGGCACTTACATGTTTCATAGGGTGTAATAAAGGTGCTGGCAAAGGTAATTTTAAGCTCCCCGGCACTAGGTCTGTGTCTACCTTTACTTGAGCATGATATCGTTATATTCTTCTGTGAGAGTTTTAAATATGAAGAAAGTGCAGTGTCGATATTACTTTCTGACCAACCAAGACTCAAAACATTCATACTTGTACGTGGTCATTGGTTTCATTGCAATATAAGGCGATGACAAAATGGCAAAAGAAAGACTGGAAAAGTTTTTGACGTTGGCTATATATTCTTTTTTATATTTTATCTTTACCTCAGAATGTCACAGTGGGATCAAATAATCTACGTTTTATAAATCAAATCTCAAATGATTTCTGATCAAATCTAAATCTAAGTACTTTAATAAATCATTGAAATAGATAAATAAATATCTAATGATAAAGACCAATAATCGTTGGTAATACAGCTACAGAATGTTAGAAATGAAAAACAAAACAAAACCAAAATTAAAAAAATGCCGGAGGAATATTTCCAACTGGGTTGGTCTTTATATTTATATAAGTTAATTTAGGCGTTTCCATATTTCTTTCTCATTTGAAGCTATTCCAAGTAAACGTTAGTCGTTAACTTACTTAGTTTGCGCAACGATAAAGAAGTAACAATTTATTTTTAAAGGATATTCACTATCATTAAACTAGTCTTTCTTACCCACTCGTTAAGACATCAAAAATAAGAGTAAAATAATATTTTTGGCGGGTGAGTTTTTCCTTCTGAATCTATAACGTATGCCTAAGCTTCTACAAATAAAAATTGATTACAATCGTGATTCACCAGTCATAAGCAAACAATAAATTCTGCTGTCGATGTTAAAGTCATACAATTTTCATTCTGGTATTTCAATTACTTTGGACATTTCATATGCCGATGGAATATTGTATCAGCAACACAGATTTAGGTTGGTTTCCCGGTCATTTATATAATACCTCATTTGCAATACAAGATTTAGTAAATTATATCCCATACATGTATGTAAATTGGTAGATATACATTGGTATTATATCATATCATATTATTGTGCCTGTCACAATCTAACGAAAAATCCCTTTATGATAGGGATAATCAGGAATATCATATCCCATTCCTAAAAGTAGAATATGGATTTGTATTTGTTGAAGGGTGATTGAACAGCAAGGTTAGTATAATTGACAATTTCTTGTTTCAAGAAATGAATGAGATTTTCTGTGACAAATTTACCGTCTACAATTGCTTTTATCCTCCCGAGAGGTTTAAGTTTGTGAGGGATTTTCCCGAAAATGTTCCAAATTGAGATATTCGAATTTCAAACAATAGATATACATCTATAGCTAGCTGTCTTCCAAAACAGGACTGTATTTTCACATGTTTACGTCACTAAGACGAGTGATGAAGTAACTAAAAGGAAATTAATATTCATTTACTAGAAGTGAGACATATTAAAATAAAACAGAGGTCGACAGTTTATTAATGGGATGCTTATCTACCCCAGTAAATTTTTAATCAATCAGTGGAACTTGACAGTTGACCTTATTCTTAAGCCATGACTTTTTGTAAGGCGTACTAATTTTGATAGCTTAACCCACTTACTACAAGGAAAAGATTATGAATGAACTTCCCAGATTTGCTGACACGCCAGATATCAGAGAGACAAAACACACCATATTGAAAAATTTTCCATAGTTCTTCCTGTTGAATTTGAGGGAATAAAATAGAATAAAATGTACGGCGTGAAAGCAATATAGGCGCCGGGAGCGACAGTCCG
Source organism: Ophioderma brevispina (assembly GCA_023653785.1). NCBI lineage: Eukaryota > Metazoa > Echinodermata > Ophiuroidea > Amphilepidida > Ophiodermatidae > Ophioderma > Ophioderma brevispina. Next base: position 142,448 of record JAMKCH010006295.1, read on the forward strand.
GGTTCCATAGATGATTACTGAATAAAGTCATGAACTAATGTTGCGTGAAGGAGCCAATAATCGAGTGCCTCTTCTTTTACCGTTGTAGCCGGACTATGAGTACGGCGGCTATAATTACTTCTACCCCAGGTGTCCCCAAAAGCTTACGTGAAGAGTTTGACTTCAAATCAAATTATGGACTCAATATAGACTTTTATACCCCAGGTGGTAACTGCTGTCTTGCAGACATTTTTGAAACACTGTTCACATTCTTGTTTACTTCCATTTCTACTCTTATGCAACCACCCCTTTAGCGCCTAAATAATACATTCTTTTTAGTACTTGTACAGGATTGTGATTTTCACAAGAGGTTGCCATCTATAATTTTTTATAATTTAAATAATCGCCTGCTATTTATGATACAACCTACCCCTTCAATGTGCAAATTTTGAGCTATTTGAAAACACATAGCATTTGACAAGTTTCATGAGTACTGATCGGAGCATTTAAGCAGGCCAGCAGAGGCATTTATTTTCATTTCTTCTTAAGCCCATTTTGCCATTGTTTGTTCATATTTTATTAGTGTATCGTTCATCAGCATTGGTTGTCCCTCAACTCTTCACCCGCCGTTTGCAGGAGATATGTCCTCCGGCACATTCACCTAGATCACTCGTGCAAGACGCTTCACGCAACATTAGTTTTCCCGCTTTATCCGTTGTCGTCTATGAGCCCAGACTATGGCACCAGGCGGGCCATATCTCCTTTTACACCGTCACGAATAGTTAAAGTGTGGTACCTGGTAAATTCTATGGATGGTGAAAAACATATATAGTGGAGCGGTTTTGACTGCAAAATTGTCGCACCCCCCTCCCCCTCGTAACAACAAAACGCAACCATTCTATTCGAAAGATGTAATAAATCTTAAAAAAATGATGGTTGTTGTCAAAAACTTTGGTGGCAGGGGTATTTTTTGGGTCAAAAAATCACGTTTTGAGCTAAAACTTAAGAAATCCAGATTGTTAATTTCTTAGCAAACAATTAAATCATCGTGCAATACACAATCTCTGACATGTAATTATAGATTTCGTTTGTGTAAATAGAATATATAAAGGGTCTAGAATTTTAGGCCCCAAAATAACCGTTTTTCCTAAAAAAAGCATCCTTTTTATCACATGTCACCACAACGAGTCGTACCTGAACCCTTTCTATCAATGTATAAAACCTATATCAATAACAAAAAGGATACCATAAAAAAGATTGGGACTATTTTTACCTTAAAAAAATAAAAAATAATAATTTGTCTTAACTCAGCCCAATTTCATTTTTCGCATAGAAATCATCCCTGCCACCAATATTTCAACCACACCATTAGTTTCTTAAATCTATATAATTTATCTCTTCAAATCAGGTGGTTGGGTTTTGTGGACGGTTGTGGAGGGGTACCTTCGACAACTAGAGCACTTTTCAAGGCTCGGCCGCTCCGCCTAATGCCTTTAATAATGTCTGGATTGCCTGGCGGATTGTCCTTTTCGTTCTAACGCATCTTGATATTGTTCAGGGGTTATTAGCTTCAAATAAAACACTGATCCAAAATGCTTACGTTTTGTAAGTCTATGTGGATACGTACACGACATACAGGTATATGTGACTCGATCATGCGAACATTATTACTTGTTTGGGTATTTATATTATTATTTACACATTCTGTATTTAAAATAATCTTTCGCAATGAAGGCATGTGTGACACAATTTTATTTTTTTTATTTGATGTACTTCAGCATTTCTCTCTTTCTTTGACCTTATGGCCACATCCTTTCATTTCGTTCTGGAAACGCCCTAGATGTCCTTTAATATTCTACGTATCTTGATAATTGTTGAGGGGTATTATCTTCAAAATAGAAACATGATCCAAAATGCTTACAGTTGTAAGTTTAGAGCGGATGTCGGACACGTACACTACAGGTTGTCGATATGTGACTCGATCATGGCGACAGTTATTATTTGTACGGGTTATTTATATATTGATTTTACCTCATTCTGTTCTTTAAAATAATCTTTCGAGATGAAGGCATGTGTGGCACAATCAAAGGAAATGTGTCGTATGTTGGCATTATTTCTTACTTTTTCGCATAATCTACATCTTTTTAAAATGCTACATTTGGCTTCAAACCCATCTTGCTACCAAGTTATTAGCAATTTTGACAATTCCTGAACAATAGGAAGCAAAACAACGTTCATTCTTTTTAGCCAAGAACAAGATCACGAAAAATAAATGTTAGCGACATGGTACATATTTCCATGTTGTTGCAATGCATAATGGAATGTAAGATTTTCTAAGAAGCGATTTAAAATCGAGTTTCTCAGAAATCACGTTTTACAAAATGCAAATAAGACATTCTAATTAGCTTATTGGGCCTTCCGTGGTGAACGTCACGTATCTACGTAGAGCGTACGTGATTTCTTGCTGGATACGCAAATCTTAATTTCTCTAAACAAAAAGAACGTATTTTTGGAATAAGAGGTGGGGTTTGAAACCAGATTATGAGCTATCAGCGCTCTATTTGTGTTCAATTCCCTCGTAATTGTACAAAAAATGACATTGATGTAATTAAAGTACTCCACGAGACGTTCTAGATTTGTTATAGATCAGGAGATTGTTAAAACTGTGACAAGGTCCTGTAATATTTCTGACAGACTGAGTCATTGTAAAATGACCACATATCAATGTTAAAAAAATCGTAATTTGTTTGCACTTACAGAAGCCATCTAAAAAAACCCACTTGGTCATGAAAAATGTAAAGTAACGTTTGCAAAATAACATCTTTATGTTTATTTGTTTGTAATCGTGGTATTTCTGACTTTTGTTCTTCAGGTCATGATAAGGGCATTTAATTGCCGAACGCATGAAAAAACCTGTGTACAATAATTCAGTATTTCAGCTATCTTTTGAATGAAAATGAATTTCCTTCCCAGCACATGGTCTTGCATCAGGTGGAATAGTTCTTGCGCATCCATTAACCTATTTGTTTCCAGTAATGCGTTATTCTCCAGGTTCCATGTGCGGGGTTCCACAAGATCCGATTCAGATACCTTATGTTTCCCAGTCAGCAGGAAAGTTGATACGTTGCACTCTTGGTGTCTTCGAGGCAGTTTGCCGAAGATATCTAAACTGGAGAGTGATCTTTCCATCTATCAGCAGAATATTATCAGCAGATGCTCTGAAGAAACCCAACATTAAGGAAGGAGGTAGGTTGGACTTTCCTAGCCAGGGATTTTCTGATCTTAAAGTTTTGTTGTTAGTGATTTCCATCTTGGGTAAAGTATGCAGTTGTCCATGCTATGTTATATGACGTTTTTGCAACATTCATCTGGAGACCAACTACTGCAGCAATCTCAGCTCTCGTGAGTAGCTCTTAGGCTTCCTGAAGATTATTAGATAGCAAGGCAATGTCATAATTAAAGTCAAGATCTGTAATTACTTCTGCTGGCTGTCTTCTACGTATGTTTTAACGCTGCTAAATTTCCGAATGGCCGCAAAAACTACATAAATGTGGTCATTATCACACTTTTTCCTCAAACCAAAAACAGGAATTATTTAATGTTCAAAATCCATATAAAATGCAAACTTGGCAAAATTAGGAAGTGGGATGACTTTAAACCTCTATAAATTCAAACGGCAGCCAAAACGACATCATTTTACTTATTTTTGTGGCGTCTGCCTTAGCAGGAAAGATACATAGGATCACTTTGTTCACTGTTTTTGTCTGTTGATGATGTTGTCGTTGTCTGTTGATGTTGTTGTCGCGAAAAAATGGTTACCATTTGCCTGTACTATCCTCAACTTCGATGGATTTCAACCACACTTGAGTCATAGGAGCAACACAATGGGATCCGTCACTCGCTGATGAGGTCAAAGGAACATACCAAGGTCAAGGTCAATGTGAGGTCAAATTTGTAATGTGGAGGTAAAGTTGTCAATGGAACTCAATTGAAAAGTTCAATTTAAGTTCAAATAGAACTAAACTTGGTTGATAGATATTACACGGAAACCCTCATTTGTTTATGAGGTCATAGGTTACATATCGTCGCCGGGCGGGAAAAACCTCATATGTAACTCCAGAGGTCAAATGCAAAACCTCATATGTAAAAAGTGGGCCCCATTGCTAAAACCTCATATGTGCATTTTGGTCACATCGGGTTCTAGCTTGAATTTCATGCCAAATATAATAGTAAATCATATGGCACTTTATTTCAGAATCTGGAGTAAATAATTACCTAAATATATTTAGAAAGGAAAACCTTTCTAGTGCATGGCATTACAGCAAATTATTCAGTTTTTGGTGTCTCTCGAAAATGTTACATATGAGGTTTTGTCATGTAACCATTTTTACTACATGAGAGGTTTTGCTTTAAAGGTCAAATGCACATATGAGGTTTTTCCCGCGCAGCGACGATATCAAGGTCAAAGGTCATATGAGGCCTATCATTCACAAACCACGGCAAACCACGAAAATATCGAGATGATTCTGGGATGAAGGCTTTAGGAATACCCCGTAAACGTCTCCATTTGAAATTTGCCATTAACCTTTAACAGTCTCATATATACCTGAAGGTACCGTGGCTTCTCAAGTAACCTATCTCACTAATTAGTTCCTTTCTTAATTAAAGGCAACAAAGACAAATACTAAGTGACCACCAAAAGCACTTTAAATGTAAGCTATACGTTTGTTTTTGCAATTTTTTTCGATCGGAAATTACCAGCTCAGTAATAGGTAATAACCAGTATTTTTCGACATAATTGCATGATTATAGTGGTAAATAGTGATTATGCGTTTTCCAAACTTACTTTAACAAATGGGATTTTGCTGAATTTGAATAACAGATAAAAATGCCGATAATTATTCACGATGTTCTTGATGTATCAAAATCTATCTCAATATGTCGGGGTTAAGACTAGAGATTTCTGATAGGCAATATGGCATCAAAGTTGTATGCCGTTTTTAACACCATAGAAATCTGATTTAATTTGTTAGGTATAGACTCGGCAGTAAAAGTAAATCTGAGTCTTCCATCTTCGTAAAGCCCCATTGCCTGGAAGGTTGTGGGAACGAATGTTCTGATCTTGCTATTATTGTGTACTACTAATTTTTAAACGCTTTCAACTGAGAGGAAGTCAATATATGTTGGCGTGCATTATTATTGTTTAATACACCCATGTAAATGTGAGCAATTATAATCTTATCGAGTCATATTGCCCCTTCGATATCGATATCAGCGTGCATAAGCGAAAAGAAAAAAACGCCACTTTGTTGGTTTGTTCACTCTTAACTGTCCGCTGCTGGTTACATGTAATTCGAGCGCCCCTCTTTGAGATTACTGGCATCCAAGCAAAAGTGGCACAAAAAAGTTCTAATGGGGAAAAATAGAAAGCCCTCCCATCGGACCACCAAAAGTAGTCAAGGCTAGAGACTATACATGGTACCCTGGGCAACATTGGAAAGCAGTGTCTGAACACTGGATGATTTACCAAGGCTAAAAAGACATAAATACAAAAACAAAATAGAAAAAATACAACTGCCAATGTTATGACGTCTCGTAGGCGTCAAAGGTCAGAAATACCTTTCAAACACAAATAAATGAGCCTTGTGCACAAATGATCTAAATTTTATACAATAAACAGTTTTAATGATCTTTAATTGATTTGGTTCAAGAATTGGTATGTCCAAACAACATTACATAGTAAGATTACACACAATTTATATGATTTATACTTAATTGTAAACAAGAATGTCCACCAATGTCCACAAGAAGCGATGTAGTTCAACAATGATATGTCCTCACAGCGAAGACTCCAAAATGACAGCGCATAAGTTCACATAAAACACTTTAGGTAATATATTCCATGGGAATCTTCTCAGTCCTGAAGGTAATTTTGTCCAGCAGTTCAAGACGACGGGGTTTTCCCTCGACGACACTAATATTCTGCAATACAGTCCAGGTATTCTACCACCATCAGTCTGTCGCTAATGTCCTCATTTAGGACCACAAACTGGAATCACCTTTTTGATTCCAAAACTGAAGCTCTTCTGACTTAAAAGACGACAGCACACAGATCAGCTATTAAGCTCCGGCGGCATCCAATATTATAAAAATCCTGGCGATCTGTAAAGCTCAAATCTACCATTATTGTAGATTAAAACTAGCTATAAATAATTATTCTGTATAGCTCCAGAGCTCTGGTTTTAGCTCCTGATTACAACTGCTGGCGAATCAAAGCTTTTTGCAACTCTACTATATACCATCATTTCACAAAGTTCCCAAGTCTTAAAATAGATATTACCACAGCATCATGCATAAACATAACCTTGTGCACTAGCTTACGCAATTGGAAGTCACAAAAAGTACCTCAGCATGAATTACAATCACTTTTTTCCACATATATATACTCCAGGGGGAATTTTTCCCCAGATCATCAATGTTTTGATCTCAAAGCATAAACAGAGTTTGACTCCGTTTACTAATTGTTACTCTGGGAATTCCCCCTTTCTCCCCCTTGTGCAATCTATCTAACAGGTGCATTTTGCACAAACCACTCTAGGGGAATTCCCCAATATCTCTTTTCACATAAAGTAACATTTCCTTGAGAATCTTTTCTAAGATACAATTGAGAAAATAATACTTTTAATCAAAATTTTGAGGTAATTATAACACATCAAACCAAACGCACACTTTTAACGAAACGCCCCCCCCCCCCCCACCGCAGATCACATAAGATAGTCTTTACTTTTAAATAAAGATATGACAAAGACTACAGGTAATCAGGAACGTATTAATTATTTATTAAACTTATTTCAGAACTTGATTGCAAGCCCAAGGTTGCATATTACAAATCATTTTTTTAATCCGATGATTAATTGGTTCTTTTAACTTAATTGCAACTGAAATTGCTGCTGCTGAAAGCTTTTAAAGACACTATCAGTGATTCCTCAAGAGTCATTTTGAACTATCTGAATTAGATTTCACTACGTGGTTTTTGTAGTATAAGTATCGGTACTGTCATACTGACTAAAATATCAGATTTCTGTCCCTTATTATTGGCTTTCATTCTAGCACTTGTAGGGTATGTTAGGAGAGCTATAACTTGTAAGCCATACACCAATCTGATTTTTGATGATTTTTAGATTTTCTGAGAATCACTGATAGAGCCTTTGAGCGTCTGGAACAGATTCCGTTTATGATAGAGCATTCATACTTTTAAACTAAGGAACCTAAAATAACCATGTCGGAACAGATAATCTAGTTCAAGGTTAAAGTACTCATACTTCACCTCACAGGAAATTAACGACACCAACGCACAATTTTACGTTGTTGCAAGATTTTTTGTTGTTGCAATTGTTGCGCTGCTTACAGGGGCAAGGCATTGGAGGCATGATTTTCTATCAAGACTTTTTCTATCATTCTCTAAGCTTATTATGCAATGATTTAAATCATGTTTTCCATTTTTAACGTCTACTGGTTACTGCACAGGTTTGTAAATTGTCATGAGTTTCTGAAGTACCTGTTTTACCTTAAAACCATTATGGCAAAGTTAACTACGCGTAATAGAATCTAGTGAATTCAATTAAGTACACAACCGGTGCAGATGACTAGTTGACACACTGCCCATTCTGAAGGTGGCCTGTGACACGCTTCGTGCATTAATAAACTTGTACCTTTACCCCCGGTATTTTCTGGTAACAAGGACCGGTCATTATTAAACAGCCCATTTCGTGTTAATTCTTAACATCTTCTTGGTTAACTTTAAATCTTCAAACACCACCCCATCTAATAAATTCGTTAATACCTTTTAACAATATGAACGTAAACTATACAGAACCAATTTCAGTAGATTGCCATCACACATTTGATCTTTTGTAAGATATTTTTTTCATATGACTTGATTTTGGACTCGATATTTGACATCACACACAGACAAGGATGTGATGTAAAAATCAACAAGTTTGTCGTAGCATACTGAACATCACAATAATTAAGTAAAAATATTTACCTTAATTAAAGTGGATTTTTTACATAATTCGTTATTTCCCTAATTTTATGCAGTTCCTATGCTTACATATTCTATGCAATTTTTAATGTCCGTGTACACACGTCAAAATATCGAAGTATTCACGCCGGAATTAATAAAACATAATAGTCATAAGATAGCTTATGATGTGAGAAATTTTCTATCAATGAACCTAGAGAACTTTCCTTCTTAATCAGAATTTATTTTTGACGAAAAGGCAGGTGTACTAAACTTCAGTTTTTGTTCAACGAAATAAGCCAAAAACAGCGATAAAATAATAAAATGGTTTGAAACCTTCAAATGGGGTATAGGGAGCTGATTGGTTTTCCAACAATTTTGAGATGCGAATGTTGGTTTTACCATGTGTATCACCTCACGGGGTAATCCTAGTAGTTCTTTATTATTTTTCTCCTTGAATCTGTATATTTCTATTGGCTTCAATAATTCCATTACAATTCCATATGTGTAAGACTGTCACGGGATAGGAATCCTAATTATCCTTTATTAATGCCCCTACACGTATTCTGTGTATTCTGTAGAGTTAAATCCCTCTGTTAGCATATTTTAACCTAAGTGTACACTGTCATGAATAAATCCTATCATTCCTTTATTTACCCCATAGATTTAATCCCCCGTTAACATTTTTAATTACCAAAGTGTAAGACTGTCACGGAATAAATTATTCCAGAATCTCTATAGTTTTAATGCTTTTTTAACCCATTTCCATTTCATTCACTAATTTCTCTATTTTAACAAAAAATGGTGTTGGTGTTGGCATTTTTTACTCTTTTATATTCTTATTGTAAAAAACAAAAAACGAGGCCCCACAAAAACGGCATTTTTTCGGTCTCAAATTTAAGGCATTCTAAAATAACTCTTGAAATGGCGGTTGTCCCTCTATAGAGACATATTTCCACAGTGGTTTTAGTAACCTTATTACATTATGTCCGTAATTGCTTTTTACGATAAATGCAGTTATTTAACAGGGACCTTACGAAAGATACAAAGGCTGGATCAAATCAACTCCTTTCTGACGCCCACAAATTAATAATTTCATATTGTTCCTTTGATATCTCAGTAGCCCAAAGAAATTGAATGCCCAAAGGAATAAATAGGGATGAAATTATTACTGAATTTTTATGTAATTTCCTAATAATTTTAACACACTGGGAATTATGGCTGCAGACCCCTGCGTCTGGAAGGCCTTAGGGTGTTTTACTCGGGCATCTAACTACAATGGACCATTTAGTCTGTATTATCATGTGACCTTCTAGCGTACAGTGGCAGACACAAAAGCACGAACTATATGGCATCCCAATTGAAAAATGTTCGCTTACTACTTCTGTCTCATGTACAGGGTGGGCTTCCAAAAATTACACCCAAAAGAGTTTTAATCAAGGTGAACATGTGGCTGGTAAGTATTGAACCATTGTAATTACCACATTTAATTCATTTTTTCTTTCTTTAATGATGAATGGTTTGTGAGATTGTGGAAGAATACTTGTCAGGAGGGGCTTTTTGAAGGCCCCCCCCCCCCACCTTTGAACCTAGGGCAGATGATTTGTTACAAATAACAACATATATGTGGTGATCATACTCACAATATACCCTCATCAAAGGGCATTAGCTGCAGCAACGTATACTAAAACAGACAACTACCTTGTTGTGTCCCAAAGATTTCCAAGCGTTAGAATGCCTTCCAAGCAAACTATCTATAAGTAATGTCCATGGTAGGCTTGACGATCGTTGAAAACTTGTATGTACAAGGGTAAATTTGAAATCAAGTCAAATTGTGTTTAACTGTACACCAATGTATTTGTCTCGTTAAAGGATTAAAAAGGTATAGTGTGTCTAGAGTCCGAATTTTAGTTACACGGATACAGTCCTGGTAAGGTTCAAGGTCATCACGGGGCCAAAATATCCAATGTTCAGACTTTGTTGAAACTGGTGTCAAATTATTGCTCTGGTCATAGTAAAGCAATAACCGAATTTGAATTCCGTGGCTCTGTATACAATTTTGAGGTCAAATTTGGGTGACCCCTATAGACCATGTAGACCCTTGTTACATTTTGCCCACTAATTACGCAACCAAATGCCAAACATTGTAAAATAAAGTCAGACAAACAATTTGACACCGGTTTCAGCAGAATCGGAGCACTGGGTAAGTTTTACCCCAGGATGACCTCGAACATCTTAATAGGGCTGTACCTGAGCTCGGAACCTTTACTTGATTTTAAATCTACCCTGTACTAATTTTACCTCTTATTTTACAATGTCTCCCACATTTCCCAGAGGTTCGACATCTTCAAACCTTCTTCCCCAAACTTCGAGAATAGGATCCCGTTTATAACCCTACTATAGTAGATTTCAAAATAAGTGAAGCCTCATTGAATATTTTAGGTCTCTCCATTTACCGTGAGAGGTAAGAGGAATTATTTTAATGGCCACAGGTAAAAAAGTTTATGATACTCATACAATATAGTAAAGTAGTTAATGTTGACCTAAAATACATTATTTCACATCTAAGATAGATGGATGTTTAAATTGAAGTATCAGGATGAAAACGCCAGCATTTCATTACACGTTGTTATTTGAACATAACTTACCTTTGACACTGCAAAATATCATTCCCTGTCTCAGCATTGGAGAAATAATGTATTCTTATGTTGATGCACACATAACACAACTAAGTTATTTGGTCATCAAGAATGGGCTAAACTTGTTTTAAGAGATTAGCACAAAACGGATTTGACATCCCAGCCAACAATGGCATAAGTCATTCAATCATTAACTCAACATTGTATAAATGAATGCATCAGTTTCCAGTAAGCCAATTCTGTACAGGAAGTTCGTTCCATGGTCACAATATGTTTTGTAATGGCCTAGTCTCTGCATGGCCGGGGATATCACCCACGACCAAATATGCAAGGAGTCTTACGTAATTTGAAATCTACTATATCACTGAAATCAGAAGAATAAAGCAACGAGCAGTGTAACGCAATCGCCTTAAACTTGGGTTAACTTTTAACCACCCTGTGTTATTGATTGATGCTTATTGATTCCTACAATCCTGCTGTCTAAACAATTCTATAACCTCCTTGTTTTGACCCGTTCACTGTTTGGGTTTTTTTGCTCATATTCCCTTTTCCTCCTTGAGTTGTTGGTTATTTTAGAAATAATGGGTGATGCAGAATCATTGGGCAAATAATGTGAGATTGAAAAATGTAATGGGTGAGGTGCAGACGAACCCATTATTTTTTTATATTTTCCCCGACTGAGTATACTGTATATTTGAACCCATAGATGGCACTGTAATCCCTTTATTTCATCACATAATAAAGAAGATGCATTTTCAATAATGGGCAGTAGAGGTAATAGAATTATTTTTGTCCTGTCTGTGCTGGTATCGTTTTCTTCTGCTGCGTTCTGTTCATTTTTATTACCCCTAGTTTTGTTGTTTGATAATGAGTGACCCGAATATAGTTCGCTTTGCTGATACGATGTTTTCTCCTTCACGTGGTAGCATCTGATAACCAAAAACATCTGATTACACATTTTGGTCGCTCCAGCTGCTTGGGTACTAGAAGGTTTCACACCACTAAATGCTGCTCCCATTCGTTCCTGTACAAAATGGGCGAGATGAAAAAAAAAAAAAAAAAAAAAAGAGTTGTTGGTTATTTTAGAAATAATGGGTGATGCAGAATCATTGGGCAAATAATGTGAGATTGAAAAAAAATGTAATGGGTGAGGTGCAGACGAACCCATTATTTTTTAATTTTTTCCCCGACTGAGTATACTGTATATTTGAACCCATAGATGACACTGTAATCCCTTTATTTCATCACATAATAAAGAAGATGCATTTTCAATAATGGGCAGTAGAGGTAATAGAATTATTTTTGTCCTGTCTGTGCTGGTATCGTTTTCTTCTGCTGCGTTCTGTTCATTTTTATTACCCCTAGTTTTGTTGTTTGATAATGAGTGACCCGAATATAGTTCGCTTTGCTGATACGATGTTTTCTCCTTCACGTGGTAGCATCTGATAACCAAAAACATCTGATTACACATTTTGGTCGCTCCAGCTGCTTGGGTACTATAGAGGAGGAGGCAGAATGCATAGGGCCTTATTTAAGAGTTCGTTTACCTCCCACTACAGAAAATGTTTGACACCTTTGGTAGTTAGTAGGACCCTCTACATCACTGCTAGGTAGGTAGTACTCTCAAATTGTGGTATCACTTTTTCAATAGGGGCCAATTTAAGTTTACCCAGGGGTCAAACGTTGTCACCAGCCCTAATCATGTTTAAATGTATGCCATATTGTCGATCTAATCGTAAGGATTCAAAAAATGTATAGTTTGTACCACTACAACCATTGGTTTTTGGAGTTATACGTTAATATGGTAAAAAAGGTCAATCTCGATTTGTACAGGGGTCAACATTAAAAGTTTATCTGATTATATTTTAAAACTTGTCAAGTTATTGTCTGGAGTAAGAGAACTCCTAAAATGTATAGTTTTGTATATCTCAATGCTTACTTACGGAGATAAGGGTCAAAGAGGTCAACACCAATTGGGTATGTGACCTATGACCTTTTTGTCCCATAACATGATAACTATATGCATTGCAGATGGTACAAACTATTCCTTATTTTGACTCATAAGCCAGATGAACACTTCTATCATTTTCAACAAAATTGTAGCAGCCTTCCGATTTTGACCCCTGTACAAATAGAAATTGACCTCTTACATTTAAGCCATTTTACCCTATAACTCCAAAACCATTAGTCATAGATGGTACACGCTATACATTTTTTGGACTCCTTATGATAGGACGGACATATGGCATACATTGCAAACACGATTGGAGCATTTAAAAGTTTGACCCCTGTGTAAAACTTAAATTGGCCCCTATTGAAAAAAGTGACACCACAATTTGAGAGTACTACCTACCTATCCCCCCTCGTTGATAAGGGTCCATACTAACTACCAAAGGTTGTCAAACCTTTTCTGTAGTGAGGGTAAACGATGATGGTTGACCTAGGTCCGAGCTGCTCCTCTACTAGAACTAGTATGTACCAAAGTGGACAATAGGACATTTAGGCTAGTAAAACTAATAAATATTAATTTAAATCGATTGTGCTATACTTGATAAGAGGGTTCGTTCTTCACTTTATATACAATATCACTGTTTTCCAATCTCATTACACAATTACTGTCTATGAGTGTGATGGTTGAAATATGTTCAAGAGGACTACGTTCCATTTCACGAGCCGTATAATTTTCTAGCATCACTCGAATTTAAGAAGGTATTATTTTGTTTTATATCACTCATTAATAAATTCCAAAATTATAACGGACTTTTAACATTCATACTTCCAATGCTATACCCATTCGGTAAATCAACGGGTTAGCGCAAGTTAAAAAATGACAAGGACGAATACGCATGTGCTAACGTGCAGCGAAGTGATAGTAAACCGATGATAGCAATGATAAACACCAATCAACAAATGAGCTCAGGCAAGTATTCTATATGTACTCCCTTTTGAAGTTCTACATGAAAACAATTATTTTTTTAGTTTTGGCTTTAGGGTTATTTTTGTTAGGTTATAAATTTAAGGGGGTACACATGGTAAAAAGGTAACAGGGGCCGTATTGACAGGAATGAGTGCCATATCTCTTTGGAAGCAATTGGATCAGACCATCTAATGTTGCTGTAGGGGGAGTGCTACACTCTTACAGAGAGCCTGTTACCTTCCAAAATGACTAAGGTTGGTTTGGTGTGCAGGTCTGCATACAGCGGTGAAGGATAGGGACACTTGCTTAACTGACTCTTTACGGAATATTAGTTTCACGATTTATTCCGTGTATCTATGGAGCCGGACTATGGTTCCTGTCGGTCCATAGCTCCTTTACACCGGTACCCATTTGTACACTGGGTATAGAGGGGTCATTACGGTAAAATGCCTTATCAAGGGCGAAACACATTGGCCACAGCGGGGCTCGGACTCACAACCTTTGCGCGGGTCGGGCGCTTTATCCACTAGACCACATAAGTACATATGGAGCCCTTTATGTATGAATTACACGATCACATTACCCAGAATTCATTGTAAAGTGACCGGATGACATCACATCAATGAAAAGTACGTATGCGTATCTACGGGTTCGAAATTTTAGCAGCCATCACGTCCTATACATTACAAAGAATACTGGCGAAATAGTAATATGGTCAATCTCTTATGCTACCCTTTTGAGAAGATCCCTAAAAGAAAACCAAGATTGTTTACAACTTTCAAGAAAAACTGGAATTCCCTCAGTGCTATTTTGAGAAAGAAGTGATTTCTGGAAACCTCTGTTGTAAATACCTAGGGATTTTCCATGTATGGTGCAAATATATTGCAAAAGGTATGGAGTATTGTTCACAAGAGAACTTGGTCAGTAATTATCGTCTGGAAATAAAATTAACGTTAGCAATATAGATATCACGAAGTTATTGTCATTGCTACTAAATTGGTAGTCAAAAAAATCATTTTGTGCTACGAATTATAAGCGCAAACTAATTTTCCACGGTTAATGTTGTCTTCGCTCTTCCTCTATGAAGTGCAAATCTCAAGACGAAATTTACAGATAAGTTGATTTTTAGAAGAATGTCTGCTTTTGATCTTAGAATGTACAAATAAATGGCAATTCATAAACTTTGATTTTGATTTTGTATTTTTATCGTGTTTATGGTGGAACTTTTCGGATTTTATTTCCACAGATATAGTTGTCTTGGTAATTATTATATGTGGTGCATTTCCAAGCGAAGTCCCTACGGGAAAGTTAATTTCTAGAAGAATGTCTGCTTTCAAGCTTCGAATTATGGAGGTGAGTTGAGGAGTGAGTTTCTTTCTGCACAACTCCTGAAAACAATGCTTTAGGCATAGAATACATACTGCGTTAAGATATGCTATGGATGAACAATGAATTGCTCATAGATAGGAGTCTATATATATTCTTGATTACAATATTACTTTATGATTTCAGTACAGGTCCCAAAGGGCCTATTCGAACCGACGACGAGATATTACCGACAAATCGATATTAATTCTTGCGATTTTTGGTGATCACCCAAACAGAATCACTGTTATGAGCCAAGGATGGAGTCCTTGAACCAACCAACAGCAGTGTAAAATGTGATTGGAAAAGAGTCAAAACCGAGCGGTCGTTCACTTGCAAAGACACAAGCATTATCTGTGTATTTTACAAATATTTATCATTATTCTGGTTATATAAAAGGGTTATCCATATATTTCTAAAGATACTTTCAATACACATGTCAATTTCAATTTCATATCCTTTTCCATTTTCTTGTTACAATATTTACAAAACTTAAAATGCTTATAACTAAAAGGCTCAAAATGGACTTGGTACTTAAAGGCTTTTCTCCAAATTTCTGAAGGTATCAATGTGAATATTTAAAACTCGCCTAGAGACGGCTGAGGCAAAGAAGACTTCATCCCTAATAGTCCTAAAGCTATTCATCTTGAGCCGTAGAGGGACACGGAAACATTATAAATCAAAATATTATATTATTATTATTATTAAAATACAAATTTCTCTAAATTTGCACTTGATTGGGTTTAGAAAAGATCATAGAAAAAAAAAGAAAAAAAAACATGTCTTCTGTCCTTATAGAGACACTTGCTTGGATTAGTGTTGTACACGCAAAAGTCTTAAATAATTTTTCTTATTTCATACAGACGGCCTTTCGGCTTACTCACTTTAGGTGTGATTCTAAAAACCGGTTCGAAAAAAAGAGGAAATGCTTTTCCTGGAAATGTCCTTGAGTCTCTTTAAAAGCGTGGACGTTTTCTGCACTGGTTTACTTTAATCGCTTCTGAACCTACCAATCATCAACCAGCAATCATTGATATTTATGTTGTTATCACAAAATACTGCAAAACACAATATAAAATAAGTATCATGTGATAGAGTAAATAAATAACAGTGGGATTGTGAATGAGACAAATCATTATATAAATATTACTTCATTATGAGTGAAATTGGAAATAAATCACTATATGACGATATATATAAAAAAGAATGTGTATGTATCATGAAAAAAAAAACTTACCGGTTGTGTCATGAAAAGAAAAATACCGGATATTATTAAACTGATGCTTTGAAACACTTTTATTTTATTGTATCACAGCTGTTATCAAGAGCTCAATTCGTCTCTATACAAAGGATATGATTGACAAACGATCTCAACTGGCACTATAATGCTTTTTACCAGCGGGATGATTGGCTAAGTGCCATCTGTTTCAGAAAGTTTCGATCCTTCAAAAAGAAATCAAACATCCGTGCTTGCTCCAGGATCATTGACAAGCTATACGTACCTCACCAAAGTCTTTCTTCTTCAAAGGCTAGAAGAGTATTTGTCTTTTTCATTCATTATTTTACCCTTTAAAAATATGAGGCCATTTAATTCTAGCATTGCCATAGGCTTTCCTGAGACTATAAAAAGCACACCACATTTTTTTTTTAAATTGTGATTTTTCCCCTAATTCTATGTTGGGCTAAAAACTAGCCCATCTAGTTCAAGTGGTGTTTCAACACTATTAAACACTATTATTTTAGCGAAAAAAGCACCTCCAATGCAATAGGCAGCCATGCTGTTGTAGAGA
Source organism: Ophioderma brevispina (assembly GCA_023653785.1). Classification (NCBI taxonomy): domain Eukaryota; kingdom Metazoa; phylum Echinodermata; class Ophiuroidea; order Amphilepidida; family Ophiodermatidae; genus Ophioderma; species Ophioderma brevispina. The sequence goes on from JAMKCH010006295.1 coordinate 159,161, forward strand.
AAGAAATACACACTCTATGACAAAATAATCTCACCTGTTATTGAATTCCAGAGATCCCCATACTCTTGGCATTTCTACCGTAGGTCAGGAAAGGATTAAATGTAATTCTCAATTTCTATTTTAAAGACAAGCACACTCCGGTGGTATAGGCAAGCGTGATCCCAAAGTGATGGAGGGAGTGGGATTGCGACAACCCTCCCTTCGGGAGAGAAGTACCAGCATGCCTAGCACGACGTCTGAATGCCACAGATACTTGATTTTGGTTCCAATAGATAGATATGGTCCTCCTTCTTTCATTGATACCAATATGAGTAGCATAAAAGCAGGATAACTTTGGCATGGCAGCAAAGCTGTCAATTTTCATAGATACTCAAACAAAGTGTTGCTGCGCCGAAATACCGGGCTATGCCGAAACGCCCGGTCTTTCGGCAGATGACCTTGTCGTGCGGCAGGGGTATCTGCCGAAACGCCCGGTGTTTCGGCAATATTCTGCTGAAAATGCGGGCTACGTCATTACCCTGCGGAACGGCAGGGTTACTTGCCGAAACAATGGGTTATCCCAGTAGTTCGGCACAGAGAGATCCTTATTACAGGTTGTAAGTTCTTATGTCAATTGCCTGTACAGACACAGAATGACACGAAATAGGTGTTCAATTGACTCAGCTCGTACGACAGGCTAAGATTAGCTGTAAACTAATAATGTTAGGGCCCGTTCATTATTTACAAGGGAGGGGGCCGGAGAATTGAAAGATGTGGTTTTGGAAAATTGCATAACCCCACCCACAAAGTAAAGTTACATAGGCCCTAATTGCATAGAACCCATACAACCATCGGCCCACACACAATTAGTTACATTGCTGATATGCAGATAGGTGCTTGGTTTACTGACAATAATTTAACATGACCCCCCCCCCCCATCAGAAAAAAAAATAAAATCCATAATCCCCTGTTTGTCAAGGAGAGGTATGGTGTCGAGTTTCCTAGGTGATGCTGTCAAGTGTTTTGCTAAGTAGAATTTGTTCTTGTGACGGCACTTGGATATTAGTTCGGGTCCGCCTTGTTGAGTAGTGGTTTTGCCGAAACACCCGGGTGCCGAAATACCCGGGTGTCCGAACTTCCCTCCTCTCAGAACTGCCGAAGTAGGGCCCACCCGGGCAATTCGGCATAGGACAAGGGGGGGACTGGAAAATAACGTTCTATTGGATGTTTAGAGCACGTGTTATGCATTTTTCCGTGATTTTATGACACTTCTACATGAAACTCATTAAAAATCAGGCCTTTTGGGGCATTTAGGAACAAGCATGTATGTATGGTAGACGTAAATGAAATCTTGTAACGCCAAAAAAGCAACCCCACATAGACCTCATGAAGACCCCTTGGTAAACGTTCAACAAGGTAGCGCGAATTCGGAACCATGTATACATTATAATGCATTTGATCATACATATGGCTTCCCATTGTAAAGTCCCCTTTATTGATTCGCGCCGGTTGCAACACGGTTAGGTTGGGTTGGGTTATGGGCCTATATGACCTAGGGTTTAGATTAGGGTTAGGAATTAGGTTAGGTTGGTTATTAGGGTCCGGTGCATGAGTCCCACATTGGGATTTAGACCTATGTGATTTTCTACTTGAAACAAATAAGGGGTTATGTGATTTATTTTTTCTGATGGAGGGGGGTCATGTAAAATGTATTATTCAGTAAAGTAAACGCATCTCTGCATATCAGCATTAAATCATAAGATGTACCTAATTGTGTGTGTATGTGCGGGGATGGCCGATGGGTGTACGGGTTCTATGCAATAGGGCCTATGTAATTTATACCTTTGGGTGCTAATGCTTTGCCAAACATTCATCTTTCCCATTTCTCATCTCCGGTCCCCTCGCTTGTAAATAACGAACGGGCCCCAAAATTATTAGTTTAAAGCTAATCTTAGCCTGTCGTACGAGCTGAGTCAACTGATCACCTATTTCGTGTCATCCTGTGTCTAGTCCGTACAGCCAATTGACATAAGAACTTAGATACATCCAACAACCGCACCGTACTAAGATCCCTCTGTGCCGAACTACTGGATAACCCATTGTTTCGGCAAGTAACCCTGCCGTTCGGCAACATAATAACGTAGCCCGCATTTACGGCATGAATAATGCCGAAACACAGGCCGTTTTCGGCAGATACCCCTGCCGTACGGCAAGGTCATATGCCAAAACACCCGGTCTTTCGGCATCTCCCGTTATTCTCGCTCAGCATTAGTCTGCGTTTGTCGGAATTGATGAGAGCCAGCTTCTCGGTGCGGCAGAAGTCGCATTTCTTGCTTCCGCTGGTGTACGGTCGTGCGCTGGATACGATTGACCATGTGATGTCGTAGGGTGGTTTGATCTTCTTAAGTTGTCACAGTTTGGGGAGTTTGTGCTGTTCGGGTTTTTTTCATTTCTGGAACGATGTCTTGTGGTTGTTGAATCTAGTCTTTGAAGGCGGTTCCGTCAGTCCGATGTAAAGTTTGGTTGTGTCCTCGATGGCTACTTTGACTTCGGCCGCGCTGTGCGATGTTTGGACTTCAAACAGTTACCTTTTAGTTGGACAAAGGTCCTTCTTGCGGCACTTGCATCCCTGTTGTGTAGGTTGATTATCCTTTGCGGCGAACTTCTTGTTGTGGGTTTTGCTGATACTGGCGACATTGGACATGCAGCTGTAGCTGATCTTTGCCGGTGTTCCAGTTGAATATCTTGTTGAGTTTGGATCCGGCCGGGAAATGAGCTTGAGGAATGATCACCCGATGTTGATGGAGACGTTCTTGCTGAAAGACTGGTTGAACCTAAACGTAAACGCGACATCACCTGCATATCAGTTTTTGGAGCCTGTGTGACAAATATTACAAATACTTCATTTTTTTTTCAATAATTTAGTGACTTTTTTCCTAAATAGTTTTTAATGGAATTCTACACATATCCCTGATTTTATAAGCTAATAATAATATTTCCATTTTTTTTATTTTCAAAATTTTATCTAATTACCTTTGACCAATTGTATACGCAAGGGATCCAAAAAAAGGTTACCTGAAGAAAAGTATCATTAATGTTCTATTTAGTACCAGTACTAAAAAGAATATATTATTTAAGTCGCTAAAGAAGCAATTGCGTAAGAGTGGAAATGAAGTAAACAACAGAATGTCCACAGCTGTTCAAGAATGTGTGCAATGCAGCTGTAAACACCTGGATTATAAAAGCACTATATTGATTGCATAATAAAGTGACAAGTATTCTTTTTTATTTGAATTCAAACTCTTCACGTCAAATTCTTCAGATTTTTAGGGACACCCGGTACATTTATAGTATTTAAAATTCCCTCAAATATAAAGGAATGACACTATGGAGAGACTTTTTCAATATGGTGCGTTTTTGTCTCTCTGATATCTGGCATGTCAGCAAAATCTAGGGAAGTTCATCTCATAATCTTTTCCTCTAGAGTAAGTGGGTTAAGCTATCAAAATTAGTACGCTTACAAAAAGTCACGGCTTAAGAATAATGTCAACTGTCAATTCCATTTATTGATTAAAATTTAATTGGGTGTATATAATCATCCCATTAAATAAATTGTCGACCTCTTGTTTTATTATTAATATTTCTCACTTCTAGTAAATCAATATTTAATTTCCTTTTAGTTACTTCATCACTCGTCTCGGTGACGTAAACGTGTGAAAATACAGTCCTGTTTTTGGATGACAGCTAGCTATAGATGTATATCTATTGTTTGAAAATCGAATATCTCAAATTGGAACATTTTCGGGGAAATCCCTCACAAACTTAAACCTCTCGGGAGGATAAAAGCAATTGTAGACGGTAAATTTTGTCACATAGAAAATCTCATTCATTTCTTGAAACAAGAAGTTGCCAATTATTCTAACCTTGCTGTTCAATCACCCTTCAACAAATACAAATCCATATTCTACTTTTAGGAATGGGATATGATATTCCTGATTATCCCTATCATAAAGGGATTTTTTCGTTAGATTGTGACAGGTACAATAATATGATATGATATCAGTGTATATCTACCAATTTACATGCATGTATGGGATATAACTTACTAAATCTAGTACTGCAAATGAGGTATTATATAAATGACCAGGAAACCAACCTAAATCTGTGTCGCTGATACAATATTCCATCGGCATATGAAATGTCCAAAGTAATTGAAATAACGGGATTTCCAGAATGAAAATTGTATGACTTTAACATCGACAGCAGAATTTATTGTTTGCTTATGACTGGTGAATCACGATTGTAATCAATTTTTATTTGTAAAAGCTTCGGCATACGTTACAGATTCAGAAGGAAAAATTCACCCGCCAAAATATTATTCTACTCTTACTTTTTATGTTTTAATGCATAACGAGTGGGTAAGAAAGAACAGCTTAATGATAGTGGATATCCTTTTAAAATAAATTGTTACTTCTTTATCGTTGTGTAAATTAGGTAAGTTAACGACTAAATTTTACTTGTAGTAGCTTCAAATTAGTAAGAAATATGGAAACGCCTAATTTAACTTATGATATATAATATAAAGAGCAACCCAGTTGGAAATATTCCGCCGGCCTTTTATTTATTTTATTTTTTTATTTTTTTTTTTTTTTGTCTTTTATTTCTAACATTCTGTAGCTGTATTACCAACGATTATTGGTCTTTATCATTAGATATTTATTTATCTATTTCAAGTACTTAGAATTAGATTTGATCAGAAATTATTTGAGATTTGATTTATTATTTGATCCCTCTGTGGCATTCTGAGGTAAAGATAAAATATGAAAGAATATGTAGCCAACGTCAAAAACTTTTCCAGTCTTTCTTTTGCCATTTTGTCATCGCCTTATATTGCAATGAACAATGACCGCGTACAAAATATACAAGTATGAATGTTTTGAGAGCCTTGGTTAGTCAGAAAGTAATATCAACACTGCACTTTCTTTCATATTTAAAACTCTCACAGAGGAATATAACGATATCATGCCCAAGTGTATTTTTTAAAATTCACCAAATTACCATAATTTCAACATTATGGTTACCCGAACTTCTTTTACTTAATCACTGAACTTAAAATGCATCGAAATGCCCAACACGAATTGCTCTATAGTCAGTACGGCAGATAGTGGGCCAGTTGAGGTGAACTTCACGAGCCCAGAGTAGATTGCCTTAAATTGCTGTCCAAATGACATTTGAGAAAACATATCAGTTACATCACTTTCTTAATATAATCAGTGCATTTTTAGACATTGTAAAACTGCACAAAACTAGCCTAGTGCAAAGACAGACTTCAATAATTATAGAGCTTTATTCTGTCAGATATGTAATCCCAGAAATGAAGTCTTCACGCTAGATTAAGTCCATGCAATATGGACCCAATTTTGAGACGTGGCCAATTTGACATTAGACCATCTATGATTGAATGGGAAAAAGCAACAATGTAGAATGATGTCATAATGGGCAAATGCCGCAGGTATCTAAATCACATCTAAAAACTGTTCATATCACTGACGTATATAAATAGAAACCAAATTTGACCTTCACTTTCGCAAATGTAAAAACATATGCGAGGGGTGAAAAGTGTGTGAAATAAATCGTATCAAGTTTAAAAGTGCTGTAAATTGATTACTGATGGACAAACAATCTGCCTTTTAGGGTAACCGACTTTTATTAATTATTAAAATCCAGTTCATAGTATATAACCGTAAGCACTTTGTTACTTGTGATGATAAGTCTTCCAATAACCCCAAATCCCTCTATAAATATATAAAGGTAGAGTTCTGTTGAGTCATGAGTTATTGTTACAATTTGTGGGACGAATATCATAGGTCTATAATAACATATAGTAGAAGAATAAATACGTTTTTCGCATTCAAACTCGTAATTCATTAAAACAAGTTCGCCGAATTACATTATATTTTGACAATCATAAAAAAAATTTTAAAATGAACACAAGTTGGGTAATGTTTGTCAAAATCAGTAACACATCAATGATAAAATGTTTAAAAAGGTTAAAAATGTTTTTAAAAAGCGATTTATTCCCCAAATCCATTCATATTGCACATGGTGTCATAAAATGCTGACTCATACAGTAAAAGTTAATCTAATTGAACATAAACAAATTCACAAACACAACATACACACGCTCACACACACACTCAAAACACAACATAGTCATTATATTTTTACATCATAAAAACATTTGCAACAAACAAGTGTGTTAATGTTTGTAAAATTTAACACATCAATGATAAAAGTAATAAATAGTTAAATGTTAAAAGAGCAATTGAGTAAAATCATGATATTGCACAAGCTTGCGCGCATACGCTCCACCATCCCACCACACTTTCGTTATACTTGCAGTTTGACAGGAAAATTCTAACCTGATTATAGCATTAGTAAAAATACACATTTTATTCCACGTCTCCGCTACCCTATAGTTCGCTTCTATTTCTTCGCTCTCTCTCTCTCGTCGGCACCGTCCTCCCCTCTCCATATTTGAATTCAAAACGATTCCCCCTATCTTCATTCTAAACACTAACTACAATTAACCACATTGTGCGTTTCATGAAATATAATTTCAGTGACATGCATTTGACATGTCATGTATTTCTTCAGAATGTTACATTGACAAGCAAGCAATATTTTTATTTTCAAACCAACATGAATTTTTACGCTCCCAGTTGAGTATTTTACCGTGTTCATCTTCAAAACATTTTCATTCACACTTTATTCGGATGAAAAATCACTCATTGATAACAATCTTCCTTATGCTATTGAACCAACTACAAATTAAGACAAATACGCTGATGTATTGTTTGTTGATGTGCATGTAAATAACTTAATTTTGTTTTCCAAGATTTTCCAAAGGACACTGAATATTTAGGTTGCACCCTGCATCGTCAATCTTAAAAAAGGATTGACTTGCACCAAACATTTCCTTCGTACCATCTGTGCACGTATTCCAGGTGCATATGGTCGATTTTCAGAAAGCGGTGCATTTCCAGAATTTTGTTGTCTTTGGTTAATACGGTCTTTCCAAATGTCTTATTGGAACAAAACGGTAATAGCTTTGATAGGGGCCGTTGAGCTCATTTGGGCATATATGGTTTGCCATGCTTTCCGTTTTCCTTTTCTATGAGTCTATTTGCCTTCAACATCGAAATGTAGGAAAAACTCGATGTCCGAAACACAACATCAAAATTATCAAAAAAAAAATAAAAAATACTTAGCGTATTTCTTCCGATATCATGTTTCTTGTTGTGAAACATGTGTAGATATTATGTAATGATGTTTTTCCCTTGCAATGCTCACTTTATTTTTTATATTGTTTGAAATAAAACTAATGTCCGTGAAAACCTGTTTATACGTTATCCTTCAAAAGCAGTTCCTAAGTTTGGTGGAAATTGGACTAGATATTGACTGTGCATCTTATTTCAGGTAACATAATGCAGCAGTTGGAAATAGTGTTTTCCTTCAGTTTACAATCATATTAAAGAAGCTAAAGAAATGTGAACTTTTAAAAAATGCGACCTTTTTAAGGAAGTTTATTACCTTATCCACTTTCTCATCAACCACACAGCTATTTGAATATGCAAGAGTGGCATAGATAATTTTTATTTTCCGACCTCAAAATTATCTATAACTTTTCAATCAGATACATCTTAGTCAATGGGAGATGTGAAAAAATGGTCAAAATGTTTACTACGTTATTGTTTCTTACGTTATCGTTTATTATACGTTTGAATGCGTTTAGTTAACTAATAATTGATGATTTATAGAATGATATGAGTCAATTGAAGGTACCTTTAGAATAAATTAGTAAAACGGTACTTTAATCTTTGTTTTATTATGAAAGTCTAATTTTTCAGGCAAATTAATACTCAGGTACGTAATAACTAAACACATTGGAGCAGATTTCTTGAGTTCAATTAGCAACTCAAACTTTAACTTCGTACAAATAAAATGTTCCCAGCAACCTCTTATAGTGTCAACAGTTGGCATATTTTGTTGATTAAAATTTTGATAACGATAACCCTATTCTATTTGGCTGTACAAAATGTTTGTGTGACGTGCATACTGTGCAGAAACTTAAGAAGTGTTGTAGAGGCACATATTATTTTTCCCGTGAGAGGTATTGAACACATTAATGTTTAAACATAAAACATACCATTTGGAAAACTATTTTTTTTGGGTGTTTCTTACCTCCGAAATGCACCGCTTTCATGAAATCGACCATTAATGTTTATCACAAGGGGCAAGTTACATAATTCAATCATTCAATCGTCGCTCAGCCTCCATACTGCTATCGTCTCATAAATGGAACGCAAATTTAATTTTCAGTCATAAATATTTTCAAATTGAGAAATACAAAGCAAACCTTGAGAATTACATGGTAACCACTGAGACCCTAACGCCGACTAACCACGGATTCTGTTAATCAATTTAAACCTGCATCAATATCTTGGGTCTTCGTTAAACGAAGGGCAAGACCTTATGACAAAGGAGTCCTGTAAAGATAATGAGAATATTGGCTAAATAAATATAAAGTGAGATTATTTGGAAAATCCCTGCTGAAATATCGTCATCTTCCCAAGTCAAGCATGTTAATTGGCCAAATTTACGGTTGTGTGTGGTTCAATGGTTGTCTATAATATTCCTTCTTTCTGTAACATTCCAATTATTTTATTTTTCCTTTTTAGTCATTGTATCTTCTGGCCCGAACCGTTACAACAAATCACAGACGTTTTCTCTTCTTTATGGTGAACCGTGAATAAACATTAATTACAGAATTTTTCAGCAACAAATATATACCTTTAGAGCACAATTTATCTCTGCAGTAAACATGATATAATCAAAAGAAATCATTATTAACATGATTTTACACTGTTTTAAATTTGCGGTTTTCCCCCTCCTGCCAGTTTTAATGCATCCTCGAACTGCTAATAAATTACCGTGATTTTAAAGATTTTTAAAGCATCTAAAATCATACTTGAAATTGTTTATGTATGCAATCTGTTTTGAATTGAAAAATGAATTGTTTGTTCAGGGACGCCCATGTGCAGTATTGGTTCCCATGCTTGTTAATAATGTAAAACAAGTACATAGTCATTTATAAGTATCCCAGAACAAATTGTAAAGAAACATTTTTACTATACTGTGAAATTGTCTAAAAATCTATATTACAAGTTTACCAAAATCAACCTAGTGGAACATGTTGGAATAAGGGGTCCACATTTGTACGGGGTAACAAATTGAAGTGGTAGAATTTTTTTAAATGATTACGAATTTCCTTGGGTTGCTCTAAGGTTTAAAAAATTATATTTTTGCCTATCTGTGATTTATAGTTTCAGTACAATAGGCACATAACATTTCAAGGTCATCCTGGGGTTATTTTTTTTTTTTTTTTTTTTTTAATTTTTTAGGTTTTAAATTGTTCAATTAGTCCCACTTTAAGAAGTAAATTAAATAGATTCTTTTTTGAGTTTTCTATATCAGAGTTACAGAGCTATGACTAGTGACCTCGAATAGACCCTGTAGCCCCAGTCACCGAATATCATAGCTGGTGCAACAATTATATGTTCTGCTCCTGTACCATGAGACGACAATTGACACCTATTTTTTATTTCTGAAAATTAACCCCCATTGTGACCTTGTCTTTTTTGAACTCATATCTATTGAACTACAACCTCTAGATAGGGTAAACTACACTTTTTAATCCTGGAACGGTGACGAACACGTTGGGATACCTTTTTTGATGCGTATTTCTTTCATGTTTTTTTTTTTTTTTTTAAGTTTTTTGTATTTTTCAGATTTTTTTTCGATCAGTATTGTACCAGAGTCAGACCATTTTGAAAGTTTTCAAAATATACATTTTGTTGCCTATGTCTTTGCTCTTTTCATTTAATACATGGCTTGTAAAAAAGCGTGCAGAAATGGCTGAGATAAGAACGCCCGAAAGACGCAAATCCCCCAAACCAAAAGTTGCAGTTTTTTTTTATTTTTCAATGGGCTTTGCATTGCTAACTGGGACACGAACACGTGTACCGCAATCAATATTGAGTAGGTTTCCTCGCTCATTCAGTCGGAGAAAAACCCTTGTTCAAAATCATACACACGGTATTTGTTCAACGGCAGGACTGCAAATTGGTCTGGAACCCCTGCCCCTCGGTAACAACAAAATACACCACTTTTGTTTCGAATGATAATACTGTAGAATTTTCGAAAATGATGGGTTTGGTAAAAAAATTTGGTGGCGGGTGTTTTTTTTGGCCAAAAAACCTCTTTTTTGGGGCTAAAAATTAAGACAAATCATATTTTGTCTTTTTAAGCCAAAAACACTAGGATCTGCTGTGGTGTATTTTTTTAATAATCATAGAATCTTTATTTTAATAGAATTGGCATGCATCGTCAAGATGCTATTTTGGGGGTAAAAAGTGTAATTAATTGGAGTTTTTTTGGGGAAAAAAGGTCTTTTTTTTGGCTAAAATTAAGAAATTAGGAGTTTCTCTAAGAAAATAGACAAAAAGGCACCACATTTTACGTATAGCATCATTGGTTTTTTATAGATCTATATTTCATAATTGTCGGGAGAGCCTGTAAAACTTTTGGCAGGTGTGTTTATGTCCCAAAGTGAAAAAAAATCCCTGTTTTTGTTAAAAATTTTAAAAACGGGGAAAAATCCCCCGATCTAAAGCACTAAAATTGGATGTGGTAATGAACTTCTCTTCTCTGTAGAATTTTGTTTTTTTTTCCCCCCTGGTTTTACAAAAGCAGTCCAAGAAAGAATAAAAGCAAGGTATTTGATTTAAAAAAATTTTAATTTTAGTTTAAAAAGGGCAAAATTATTCAAAAATTTCATTTTTAACCTATTTTGTAACGTAACTTGTATCTTATAGGAGTTCTCAGTATTTAAATCCGCAGCTTTATATTAAGATAGTTTATGTACACAGATTAACTACAAAAGTTTTAAATATATTTCAGGTCGTCCAATGCATCCGGAAAGACCTATGATCCGCATAAAATCCGTGGCGCTCGCGTGCCGTCGTGTTTGTCAAATATTTAGTATAGACCTTTTGGATACTTGGTTCTTGCTTTTACATTGAGACAAGCGGTCTTACGCTCTTACGTAGGGTAACACAGGAGGATGTCAAAGGTCATCAGAGTCTTCCCTTAGGGTCATAACTGGACGACCTATTCAGGACTGCTGTCCCTATTTTTTTAAAGTACCCAGCACTTTGGGAACTGGCAGTGAAAGTGCCAAATGAGATGGGAACAAGCTAACAGAGAGCAATAAGATTTGCTCAACGAATAAAAACAAATTGTCAAAATCAGATTCTAGCATGTTCGTAACAAGTTAAGTTACGATATACCCCATAAGTGTTAAGACCCAAAGCAACCCAATAAGGAACACAAAAACCTACTACAACACTTAAATGGATGGAGATTCATATCTCTTTGGGCACTGTTGTTTTTATTCCTTTTCTATCAATTCCTCGCTTAGAATATTCTACGACTTATTCTTCACTTCATAACTATTCCTGCAAATTTCAATTCTGTTACTCCTTTCGGGTGGAGTTAATCTTAATCTTTAGAGCCCAACATGGCCTTGATATATTAGAATATTTCTATTTCTCTTCGACCTCCGGATCATGTGTTTTATTGTGATATTTGAGTGAAATTACGTTTTCTCTCAAATAGGTTTCTAAAACCCGAATAAAAGTTAAACTTTACTACACATTAAAACAATCCTGTTTTATGCTCTAATATAGCTGAAAATACTTGAAATACCATGGCATTCCGTTTAGGTATGCTGTTAACTGTCAAATTGGGCCAATTTAGTAAAACATGCATTTCTGGGCAGAATAATGATTTTTTTAGATCTGGTGTAACAATTTCCTAATCACAGTTGTATTTTAGAGACTATGTCATCTATATCATACCTCAACAGCTTAAAAACATCCCCATGTCACTGTGTAAAAGTTGGTCATCGCCATTCAGTCTATGAAAATCTAAAGATACATGATGTATTTCAACTGTGATTCTTTGAAAGTTTATGCGATTTTGAGATATTTTTGAAGTTTCTCATTCCAATTCTCCAATTCCTTCCAAGATTGTTTTTTTTAATCATTTTTTTTTTAATCAGACTCAATCAGCCCTATATGCGATTTTAAGGAATCCTGTGCATTTTACAATTCTTATGCGATTGGATGTAATTTGTTGCGAATTTTTATGGAAACTCTGTGCAATTTAACAGAATTGTGTGTGAGTTAAACAGAACATTTTGTTTAACAGATCTTGTGCGATTTAAACATAATTCTGTGCAATTTGGGAAATCATGCGCGTTTACAAATTTTGTTGAATTTTGTGATTTAGCAGGATCTCTTGTGTGATTTTGTGGAATATTGTGTAATTTTTACGGTTTTATCTTCAAAAAGCTTGTGCATTTTCAAAATTTTGTAATGCTTTTGCATAATTTTTTGGCATTTTCCCACTTTACCTCAGACTAGACACCCACTTGGATAAAAAGAAGGTGTTTACAACTCATACATTTACTATAATGACAATAAATAACCACTGCCTGTATCATAATATAAAATTTACAACTTTGGATTAAAATCTGTGGACGTAGAAAGTGTTATAGCTACCTGTCCTATTTTGTTTATGTGTTTCTTGGCAGTACTGTACTTCTGTGCATAAAATTTTCACATAATTTTTTTTGTGCTTTTTTACGTTATCTTAGAAAAATCGTTGTGTGATTTTACAAAGTTTTGTATGCTTGGGTTTGCAAAATAATGGCAAAGGTGGAACTTTTTTTTACCGAAATTTTGAACCCTTTGTGGGCAAGAAAAAAACAAATATTATTTCGGGCAAAAAAAACAAAACACTACATTGGTGTGTGTGGACATCTTAACCATATTGCTTGCTACATCTATATTGTAGCACTTTACAATAATACAATTTGGAAAAACGAATCGACATGCAGGGTAGGGCCATAGCAAGGATGGAAAGTGTGCAGCAACCAACCAGCACAGAACACAAGCCAATACATTAAGAAGTTCAAAATTGGGTTCAGGGAATGACTCAAAAAGTGTGATTGACCTGTTACAATCCTGACACAGGAAGTCTTGAAACTTTTCTTACGGAAAAAATGTAACCGGTTCTCAGCTTTCCAACAGGGCCAAGACCCTAGAGCTATGCGATATTTTATTTAGTCGAAAAAGCTATGCGCTACAAACACTGAATTATTTTTATTGCATTCTTGGACAACTGTTTTTCTTGACCAGTTCAAAAAACAAGAAAATAGTTAACAAATCTTTGAAAACCTTAAAAACACACACACAAATGCGGTAAGGCCAAAACAATAACAAGTTTAGTTTCCAGTAGGTCATGCGCATTTGGATTTTTCGAGCATTTTAATAAAACACATTTCATTTATTTGAAAAACTCGTTTTGACAAGTTGGTCTCATTCTTGCAAAATAGATATTTATATCTTGCTATTGCTTACCTATTAGTGTGTGTATTGTGTGGGATGATTTTTATCCTTTTATATCTCCATTAATGCACGCCATGCATACACCCTTAAATTTCATCAAACCTATGCTAGGACTGACGGTTTTAAGTACACTGTTTTCACAGATTCCAGTTTATTTTGACAACTTATCCATCAGATATTAACTAAGTTTTAGTTAGCCCTTCCATGTTTTTTAAACTGAGTGTTACAAAACACACCTTATAGTTCAAGTTGGCAGGTCCAAATGCAAATTGTGTGTCTTCGTAAGTGAAATAGTATGGCTTTAATATTATGTTTTAATTTTATTTTGATATTATTTTATATGAGTTCATGGCTGTGTGGGTATTGACGTCAAACGCTCCTGACAGTTGTCCCTTTGTGTTTTGTGTGCAATAGGTTATGCCACTTTGGTAACCTCATGTCACTGTTTGGTCTGTCTTTCCCTGACCAGGGCACTCATTGTTTGGTGTTTCTTTGTCTTTTTGCATGAGCGGTTATATGTATCATTCCACACACACACCATGGTAACCATCATTTTTATATTTGATGTGCTTTAAATTGTTCTTTGTTTAAATATGTGCATTTTACTGTTTATTCGTTATTGCGGGCAAATAAAATGAAATGAAATGAAATTTTGACTTACTAAGAAAATTTGCATTTTTATACAAGTTTGGGGAATGGGCCCCTGGGTACTAATTAGGTAACTTTCAAAAAATTGCAGGATGTAATAAGTGAAAGCCTGAATGTAAATTTTGTAGCTGTGCAGAAAAAAGTAATCATTGTATATCAAATATAACATTTTGCCAAAAATGCATTTTTTTCATTATTTTGCTTATTTTAGGCCAAAACTAAATTTCCATTTCACCAATTTTGTTGAGCAAGACTTATTTTTGTGAATCAATTACAACATAAGTCTACCAAAAAAGTAACAATTAAGTGTTTAATCTTTCAGTTATTTGGCCGAAAATATATTTTTAAAATTTATTATCATTTTCTCAATTGTTCACCAAAATGGCATTTTTATGGCAAAAAAACACATTCTAGCCAATTGTTAATATTAAGTATAGCTGCCCAAGTCTGTATGGACACTGCACACAATATACAGAATATAATCTATAAAAATCATGATGTTACTACATGCAATTGTGGTTTTTTTGTCCATTTTTAAGGAAAAATTACTATTTTTGTTGATTTTTAGCCAAAAATTTACCTTTCTACCCAAAAAAAATTCCTTCTACTGCATTTTGTGCAGAAAAAATATCATCTGGCCTTTTTATGCAATGTTTAAAATGTAGATCTAAAACAAAAAGGTACTTGTGTATCAGAATTTTGTGCTTTTGGATTTAAAATTAAAAAATCATGTTTTTTTCTTTATTTTTAGCCCCAAAATAGGGTTTTTTGGCCAAAAAACATCCCTGCCACCAAATTTTTTGACCACACCCATCAGTTTCATAAATCCTATATAATTGGCCTTTGAATAAAAGTGGTTGTGTTTTGTTGTACCGAGGGGAGGGGTTACTCGAAAACTAAAGCACAAATTTTTGAAGCTTGACCGCTCGCCTATATTATTGCGTTGTACCACACAGAAAAATCCAAAAACTGCAACTTTTGGTTTGGGGGGTTTGCGTCTTTCGGGCGCTCTCTCTCTCAGCCATTTTTGCACGCCTTTTTACAAGCGAGGTGTTAAATGAAAGAGCAAGACCTAGACAACAAAATGTATATTTCGAAAATTTTGACAATGGTCTGTCTTTGGCACAAAACTGATCGAAAAACATGCCGAGATACTTTTTGTGCCAGGTGTATATGTTCCACTCCTTTGATTTTGGTAAACTTTTGATTTGTTGTTTTCAAAGGTTTTTTCATTTGGAAATTGTGGAAAAAATGATTCTTTTAGCAGGAATGGGTGAAACTGTAAATCGGAATTATCATTTCATTTGTAAATTCTCAAAGAAAATACAGTTTATAAAAAATGAGGTATGAATGGTATTTACTAATATTTTGAATACTACTTTGTCTACATATTGTCAATGTATTCTGGTATCTGGAAGATATTGCAACACTTTGCTTACTTTTGCGGATGCCCTCTTATGTTGGTATGGAAACTTGACCGAGTGAACACAATAGGATTATAGTCCATAAGGTTACCGCCAAGGGATATTCACGTGAAACGTGGCGCTTACAAATAGGTAGTATTTCGTCGACATCAATAAAGTAATCGAAACATCTATTCTGTTTTGATATCGCCAAAGATAAGAAATGGCATTGTATCTTCCTAAATATTTCAGAATGTTTCTTGAATAAATTGTAAAATAACCTTCTTAAAGCTGCTGA